>JANATF010000023.1:0-209989 GCA_029449245.1 Mortierella alpina | reverse complement strand
AAACCCTAAAAAACAAAAACCCTAAAAAACCCTAAAAAACCCTAAAAAAACCCTAAAAAAACCCTAAAAAACCCTAAAAAAACCCTAAAAAAACCCTAAAAAACCCTAAAAAAACCCTAAAAAACCCTAAAAAACCCTAAAAAACCCTAAAAAACCCTAAAAAACCCTAAAAAACCCTAAAAAACCCTAAAAAAACCCTAAAAAACCCTAAAAAACCCTAAAAAAACCCTAAAAAACCCTAAAAAAACCCTAAAAAACCCTAAAAAAACCCTAAAAAACCCTAAAAAACCCTAAAAAAACCCTAAAAAACCCTAAAAAACCCTAAAAAACCCTAAAAAAACCCTAAAAAACCCTAGAATAAACCTTAAAATGGGCTCTCAAATGACAAGAAAATGTTGAATGACATGAATCACTAGATTGAAGGGCGAACATTAAATGAAATTATACGATCATTTGACATTGGAACATCAAATGACATTTGCTTATTTGATTTATAAGAAATTGGCAAGTCACATAATAAATTTAATACACCTGAAGTAGTTCTTAGAATAATTGTGAAATGCAGTAGTGCGAATTTTTGACAAGTGTGAAAATCTTAGGAACCGAGCATTTTGGGCTTTGAGGTGTGCTGGGTAACTGTTGCGCACCTTCAATTGCTTTGAAACAAGAAATCGAGGAAGTGTGACATTTTTAACACGTGTGAAAATCTCTGGCACCATGCATTTTGGGATGCTAGAGATGTTTGGGAACTGGTGTACACCTCCAATTGCTATTAAATATAAAATTGAGGAAGTGTGAATTTTTTAGAAGTTTGAAAATCTCAGCAACCGAATATTTAGGGCTTCGGGGGGCGTTGGGGAACTATTACACACCTTCAATTGCTCTCAAATAAGAAATAGGGGAAGTGTGAAATTTTAATGAGGTGTGAAATTCTAGCAGAGGGGAATCAATTACAGAGGTTTACGAATTACAGAGGTATTCGAATAGTGAAGTTTTCATTTTAAGGAGGTCTTGCACTTAGGGAGAGCTTGCACTTAGAGAGTGGCCTTGCACTTATAGATGGACCTTGCACTTACAGAGAGTTTGGGAGAGGGTGCTTTCAGGTCTTTGAGGTTGCTTCTGCTGTTCAAGAACTGTCTGGCTCGCTTAAGAGGATGGAGTTTTTGTGGAGGAAGCGTGTGTAGTAAAGAAGGTTAGGGCAGTATGGATAGAAAATGCTGCGGGAAGCTTACAATCGTTTTAGAAGGGTGCAGGGAGTAAACAAGCTCATGAAAGTGGACGAACTGCTGGACAGTGCAAAGTGTAAGTTGACGGAGGACTTTGACCCAGGAGCTGTCGCGGACGAGGACATACCTTACTGGGGGATACAGAGGAGAGAGGAACGCTATGAAGAGGAAAGCTAGCGAAGTAAATGGTGAGGAGGTGGAAGGTGAGAACGTGAAAGGTGGGAAGGGGATAACCAAAGGGAGAAAGAGGGAGAAGAGAGGTATGTCTGAGAATGCAGGCCGTAATAAACCCCGTAATCCAAGGTCGCATATGCTCTGCATTTTAGCCTCTGCTTACTTTATGCTCTTTGTCTTCCCTCCTGCCTGCTCCTTTCCTGCCACCCGCCCTTACTCGTCTTTGATACAGCTAAGGTAAGCTTCAGGATCCCCCCAACAAGAACAGGTACCACGGTTTGTAGTATAGGCTCTGGGAGGTCTTTGGTTTCCTGGAGTCTGTGCATTTTTGGAGTGGACAAGCAGAGTAGAGAGAGCTTTCTTTTGACTCCTGTTACGAGCTTTCCCTAGTCTTACCAGCAGCATGGAGCAGGATGATAGCATCGCAGTAGCCTTGCATGCTCATTTGCAAATTGATGGCAAGCGCTGGACGAGGTAAAAACCAGGATTGCAGAGCTGATTGAGGAATCAATTTGGAATGAGCTTGACTCATTCACCAACTGCATTGACATTCCTTGTGCTCACGATGATGCTTTTCTTCTCTTATGTGTAACGACAGCATACACGGGCGTGTCTGTACTTCGCGACGCAGCGTCTTCGGCTGAGTGGCTCGAGAAAAGTGATTTTATGCTCTGCACAAGCTTTTCTTTTCTTTCCTCCTCTCTTCGCTACTTGTTCACAACTTTTCAGCAGCACGCAAGGTAAGCTTCATCTCTTTGGATACTCCTCTCAAGCGCATCCTTCGTCAAAGTCATGCCACTGCAGCTCAACAAACTCTGTTTTCCTGAAATGAGGAATGAGCCAGCTCAATTGACAAGCTTTTTTTTTGGCTTTTTCTCATTTCCTCACTGTCGCTAGCAAAATGGAAGGCAAGGCAGCGGGGGACCTCTCGCTATAACAAACCGAGGGCAAGGCAGCGGGTCCACTTCCCCGCTGGTGAAGTATGGAAGGCAAGGTAGCGGGATTATCACTTCTTCGCTCTACAAAAGCAAAGTGAAAGTGGAGTCAACCACTATAAAAACAGTGGAGTAAACCACAGCCAGTGGAGACTATTAAAAATCAGTGGAGTCAACCACCTCAAAAAACACTCTCTCTTTCTTGCAGCAGCATATGAAGACGGTGGCGCAACACAGAAGGTAAAAAGCGAGAATATCTGGAATGCGGCTTTCGATGAGGATTGGCTCTTTATGTTGTCTTCTAACCCGCAGACGTTTGCTCTACGTTTATTATCTTCCTCTCAGTACGCCCAGAATATCGGTCGGTCGGCCAGCGAGGACAAAGCGCAAAGGAAGAGTGTCGTTGAAAGCGAACCCCACTTTTGGTGGATAGTAACTTGGTAAGTACGGCTTCTCAAACGTCGAGTCGAGTCGAATATGCACCCCATTCGGGTTCGACTCGACTTTCTGGTGTCGAATGTCGAATACGTTCGACTCGACCTATGTCGAATGAAAGCGTTATTCGACTCGACCATCATTCGACACTCCATTCGACTCGACACTCATTCGACTCGACTGATAACCGACTCGACACTCATTCGACGCGACTGATATTCGAGTCGAAAGTCATCCGGCTCGACGGATATTTGACCTGATCTTCAACTGACCCGACAGATACTCGACTCGACGCTCATTCCACTAGCTCTATTACTTGAATCGACCTTTATTCAGTCTATTTGTCGAATATCCGTCGAGCCGCATGAGACTCGAGTCGAGTATCAGTCGAGTCGAATGAGTGTCGAGTCGAATGGCTATCGAGTCGAATGACTGTCGAGTCGAATGGAGTGTCGAGTCGAATGAATGTCGAGTCGAATATCCGTCGAGTCTAATGAGAGCCATGTCGAATGGAGTGTCGAGTCGAATGAGTGTCGAGTCGAATGGCTGTCGAGTCGAATGGATGTCGAGTCGAATGGAGTATCATTCGAGAAGTGTCGAGTCGAATAGACCCATCATTCGTATTGGAAAAGTCGAGTCGAACCCGAGTCGAATGTCGAATGTCGAATATTCGTGAGAAACCGTATTTGTAAGTAACTTGGTAGGACCAGTTGACCTTGGATTTATACTTTTGAATGAGGATGATTCATCTCTATGTTGGGTTTATTGAACAAGCATCTAACAACTCTCTCTACGGTACTATCACCCTGTAGACTTCGCCGTACGTGTACAGACGGTCTTTTTCAAGAGGCAGGGCCCTCTAATAACTGCTGTTGTTCCACGATCCTAGGGTAAGTGCTTTCTGGTCATAGTGTTGGTGTCCAGCCAGTGTCTGTACAATTTGCCAGTGCCTACGCGAGGGTCTTGGTCAGTTGCCTAGGCGAGTGCTATTTCCAAGGCTCAGTCACTGTCAGAATCAGATGCAATAGCCAGCGTAGATGTGAGTGTCGACAGCAACTGGGCCAAAGAGGGTGTCAAAGCGAGCGCAATTGTCAGTGCTGGCGTGGACGCCGGATAGAGAGCCTTAAACCGTGTTCTCCTGAGCCTGTAGTAGTCAAAGACTAACACTTTTTTCATCGCATTCTATCCCCCGAGTATGTGTAGCGCTTCTCAGTGCGTCGAGTCGGAAGGTGGACTAGCTGTGGTCACGACCTCGTTCCAGCATGCTGCAGTACCTGCCACATTACCGGAACGGGTTGTTGATTGCGGCTGGCTGGTTTCCAGTCTCGTCGCACTGGTTCAGCTGGAAC
Source organism: Mortierella alpina (assembly GCA_029449245.1). Classification (NCBI taxonomy): domain Eukaryota; kingdom Fungi; phylum Mortierellomycota; class Mortierellomycetes; order Mortierellales; family Mortierellaceae; genus Mortierella; species Mortierella alpina. The sequence continues at coordinate 205,870 of JANATF010000023.1, read as the reverse complement.
GGTAGAATTCCCGGATCCTTTTTGTCCACAGGTACATTTAGCAAAGCACTCCAGGCATCTCGTGTTCGTGAAAGAGAAGATCCATCTCGCCAGGGTAGCATAAGAGGGAAGGGTTAACCAACAGGAACTTTGGAGAAAAAGGCATGGCTGAGCTGGAGAGTAAAGGCATTGGAGCAGCGTAGGCAGGGGACTTGTGATCAGGAAGGGATGAGGAAAGGCGTGGGGATCTGAAGGTGGACGCACTTTTTTTCTTTTGTAGTGGTCCGAAGGGAATTTATGAGGTTGAAGCGAGTGAGGAATGTGATGAGTGATGGGGGCGAACGTGAAGAGCACCGTGCCATAGGTGTGCGAGGTGCGAAGGAATAGCTGTGCAAAAAGAACGAGGCAAGAAAGAAAAAAAATTGATGAGGTGCTTGATCTAGGCCTGTGTGGGTGACAATCGTTGAAGGGCAAGGGAAACAAAGGTGGGAAAGGATTCAGGGTCCCGCATCATCAAGGGAGAGTAAAGATGAAGCTTGGTTGTGGGAGAGATGGTGTCGAGTTTGTGTTTGTTCCATGCTGAAGCGAGTAAGGTGCCTGAAGAGTTGAAATGAACGCGAGATTCTGTGAGGAATCTACAGACGATCAATGGCGCGGTGATGAGCAGTGTGTGAGAGAGTCAGTGAGGGACAGTGAATGCAGAGATGGGCTGCGAAGAAGAGTGTCAGGGTAGTATCAACTCAAGACGCGAGTGAGATGATTCGGGGCGAGAAGAACACGCCGAGTGAGGGATGTGGGACTTGTTTGAACAAGCAAGAGTTGAAGGGTGTGCAATAGTAGCGAAACGGCTGATGTCATGATGTCATCAAGTAATCGAGTGAGTGGGGGCGGTGTAGCTTTGTCTGGTTGGAGCCGATGTGAGAAGTTGAAGACGATGTGGGAAGAGCAAGAAAGCGATGAAGGAAAGAGAAGTAGAATTGAGGAGAGAATAGAGATTGTTCTTTCCTGAAGCTGCCTGCGCTCTAGTGTGGAAATAGATTCGCAAGAGGTGACTCGCTGAATTGAGCGAGAGGAAGGGTGAAGGTGGCAGGCGTGAGGAGCATGGTACGATACTGTGGATCAACAGATCATCAAACCCGAGGACTGGAGCATGGGATTACGGTCTGCGTGCATTAGAGTGACAATTAGGGTAGAGACGGCCTGCGAGGGACAGTAGTTGGGTAATGTCAGTAGCGCATGAGATGGACAGGAACAGACAGGAAAAGCACAGAGAGAGGGATGTATAGGACTCGAAGAGTGCAATGGCAAAGCCCAAAAAAAAAGACAGGCGTGAGGATGGTGCGGGAAGAGCACGAAGCTGGTAGAGAGCAAGAGGGACAGTGACAAAAAAGAGAGAAGAGAGGGCGTGTGTGGTGAAGGTGGCCTGCGGTAGGTTGTCCTGAGAAAAAAAAAAGAGCTGGTGTGATCCGAACCACTGGTCAATACTGGGGTTACTTTGGGAGGGAGAAAGAGCGACGCAGGAACGGCCAGCATGGAACAGCAGTTGGGTAGTGTCAGCTTAAGCCGCGCGTGTGGTGGACAGCAGCAGTCATAAAAAGGTCTGCGGGAGGGGTGTGGAGGTTGAAGCACAAGTGAGAGGTGAACGGTGTGCAATGGCAAAACCAAGATCGGTGAGGTTGAATGTGCCTTTGTGAACAAGGCCGGCGCTGGGTGAGGATCGTCGATGGCGATGAAGAGAAGAGAACTAAATCCACAGCAGGCGGATGCACTGAATTGAGAGGAAGGTGAAAGTCGACTGTGGAGGAGATGGCGTGTACTTGTGGTTAAAGAGAGGCGTGAACAGGAGTGCGGGTAGAGGTGAGTGCGAGGAACGGTGCCAGGTAGTGGTGTCGACTCTCGGATTCGAGGCGTACGGGGGAGAGGAAGGTTATGCAGTGTCAGAATGAGAGAGGCAAGTCATGAGAGTTTGCCTGTGGGAGAAAGTGGAGTGTGATCGTGAAGTGATGAGAGGATGGCTCCGCGCCAGACCGAGGCGAAAGAGGCGAATGTGAAAGTCGACACCCATTGCAAGTCAACGAGCGAAGCCGTTGAGTGGACGGAAGAAATCAAGAATAAGGGCGAGAGGTACAGCAGTGATTCGCGTGCTGCCATGATGACATATGCTACGCGCCGTGGAGCAAGCAATCTGCTTGTCGAACACTGCACTTCCCATTGACGACTACCATTACACCACAGACACTGCCTATCTATGCCTCTGTGCCAAGTAGGAGCTGGTCTTTGTCCCTCGATTGTGTGTTGCTTGGTCCTCGGCCGAGAAGCAGATTCTGATGACCGTTGGTGAACGGTTACCTATCTTTCTGCAGCGGTGAATGGTAGCAAGCCGCGTGTTCGCTGACGCGCACTTTCAACAAGCAAGCAACCATAGTAAGGCACAACATTCGGGCCTACATCTGAGCTGCACGAAATATTAGGCAGTAAAGATCATAGAGTGGTATAGAACAACGCTTAAAGCTGCTCTTCGTTGTAGTCTGCGAAGAAATTGTGTCCGAGCTATGTCATGTAGTGTGCTGCCTCGAACGTAGCAATCTTCATGGTGGGCATCGAGTTAGGCTAGGGGATACCGCTGCGTAGGGCAGGGACATGTTGCTGATGGTTGATGCTGCTGTACAAGCAACTGAGTGAATCTTTCACTTTGACGGTGCACGTTTCGCCATCATCAGCACCGTTGTCACCGAGCACTAGGCTCTCGACCTCATCATCGCAGAGGCTCGTCAAGGCCGAACTCTCTCTCTCAGTCACAGGGCCTTAGTTCTACCGCTGCGATGAGGATCCTTCACACAGTTCCTGAAATGGATGGAACGCGACAATCGACATTGATGTCCACTATGAAGGACGCGACGTATGCAGCTGCTAAGTATCTGGCCACGCCAAGACAAAACTTTTACAAGGACTGGAACGCGTCGCAAGCTCTTCGTGATCCACGACACCACGGATATTTAGACAGGTCTGGAGGTTCTTTTATGGCTACTGTGGGGCATCGCCACCTTTATGATAGCTTGTCTTTGCTTTTAGCGGCAACTGAATACTTTCCGGACGAACGATACCAGGGCTCCCCTACAAAGGAACATTGGTATGCATCCGGGTGCTCGATTGACAGGTAGTGCACCTATGGTGATGAGGTCCAAGTTCGACTCACTAGAATTTGAAGACGTCCCCATTCTATCACGCCACATCCAGCGTGAGGTGGACACCTAACATCGCAATCATCGAGAATAAACGTTATATATAACAGCTCCATATCTATCTATATATCTATGCGAGGTCTGTCATCTCGGCTTCTTCATCGTCAGCCATGTCCACTCGCATATAGCCTCCGGCACTGTTGCCGCCCTTCAAAGATGATCGCGCAAAATGATTACCCCACGCACGAGCTAATTGGTCCTTCTTGGTACACAGCCATTCCTGAGCTCCATGAACGGTTCCTTGCCTGCCAGAGGCCTCATCAAGACGCGGTTTACTCCATTGCTTCAGTAGCAAGCTTGAAAACACCACACTGACGCTCGAGAATGCCATCAAAAGGCCTGCAATCATCGGATGCAGATGGTAGCCCCAAGGCAAGAAGATGCCCATCGCAAACGGAACTCCAAGCAGGTTGTAAATACAAGCCCAGGCGAAATTGTACCGGATGCGCCTGAAGATCGTCCTGCAGAGATCAACTGCTGCTACGACATCCGTCAGATCGCCGCGCATCAAAACCATGTCTGCTGCTTCCATTGCAATGTCCGATCCCGACACCAGGGCAATACCAAGGTCACTTTGTGCCAGCGCAGGAGAGTCATTGATACCGTCCCCAATCATGGCAACGCTATGACCCTGGCCCTGCATCACAGACACAATCTTGGTCTTTCCAGTGGGAGACACGCCCGCATGGACGTCGTGGATGCCGCATTCGGAGGCAATGACTTGTGCCACCAAGGGTTGATCTCCTGTGACCATGGCGACCTGGATCCCCATCTGCTGTAGTCTTGCCACTGTCCTTGCCGCCTCCGGTTTGATAGTGTCCGAAAGAGAGATGAAGCCAATGAACATGCCATTCACGGCCACAAGAACTGTCGTTCGTCCTGCCCGTTCTTGTGTGTTTTGATCCGTTGCTAACGAGGACGGCAGTCGGATGCCATGATCGACCAGCCATGACTTGTTACCAATCACAACCTTGTAATCCGTTCTGGAGGACGACATCTCAACTGTGCATTCAATCCCGAGGCCTGTCGTGGAGGAAAAGTCCTTGACGCTGGCATTGAATGTGGTCACCTGAAGCAGATCCTTTGCATATTGGCTGATTGCGCGTCCTAGTGGGTGTTCCGAGACCGATTCTGCCGCGCCCACAAGGGTGAAAAACTCGTCGTCGCTGAGGGGATTCGTCGACAGCTGGCCAAGGCTGGCGCTGTCCAAACTTGGCAGAAGGCCTCCTGGAGATCCAGGCGTGCTCGACGACGTGAAGGACATCGATCCTGGCCTGCTTGGCTTGTACATGTTCCAGCTTGCAACCACCAGTTTGCCAACAGTCAAGGTTCCGGTTTTGTCAAACACGACCTTGGTTACACGGTGCGCTGCCTCCAAGGCTCCGCCACTCTTGATCAAAATTCCGTGTTCGGCGCCCACGCCTGTGCCGACCATGACTGCGGTTGGTGTTGAGAGTCCAAGAGCACAAGGGCACGCAACGACAATGACGGAAATGCAAAGCTTCAGGCATGCCACAAACTTGGACGGTTCGTGTTTAAAGAGCATGGGTAGCCTTTCCTCTGCGACTGTGTGCGAGATGATCATCCAGATAGTGAACGTCAGCAGAGCCATCAGAATGACCGTCGGCACAAAGTATCCTGCAATTTTGTCTGCGTAGGCCTGAATAGGAGCTTTGGATGTCTGTGCGTCCTCCACGAGTTGCACAATCTGCGCCAAAGCTGTCTCAGTCCCCACTCGAACGGCCTCCATATCGAATGTTCCGAGTCCGTTGACAGTGCCTCCAATAACCGAGGATCCGATAGTCTTGGTAATAGGCTCGACCTCTCCTGTCACCATGCTTTCATCCACTGTGGAATGCCCGCGGACTAACACACCATCTGTTGGAATCTTGTCTCCTGGAACAACCTTGATCAAATCTCCCTTTTGGACGAGCTCAGAGGGAATCTTCTTTTCGCCAATCCTCTCGCGCGTGTTTGGGTCCAGCAGGTAGATGGTGCAGGTTGAGGGTGTGAGGCACAAGAGTTTTGATAGTGCGGCCGAGGTCTGCCCCTTGGCTAGGTTTTCCAGATATCGACCGAATGTGACAAAAGTGATCAGCATACTCGAGGTGTCGAAAAACACGGCGGCGGGACGGTGTTGAGGATCAAACATAGAGTAGAGCATTGAAAAGCTGGAGAATGTAAAGGCTGAGAGTGTTCCAAGCGAGATAAGGACATCCATGGTTGCCACTCCGTGCTTTACTGATTTGTACGCGCTGAGGATGAAGCGCATACCGATTCCAAATTGCACAGGGATGGTGAGAAAGAAGGCCAGGACATCGCCCAGGGCGAGTCCGAAAGCAAGGTGGGTGTTGTAGATGGAGCGACCCCACTCAAACATAGGCATCACCATGCAGAGAATAAAGACGGGGAATGCAAAAGTGAAGCTGGTCACTAGTGCTTTCTTCCATTCAGCAACCTCCTTTTTCCTGCCTAGCGACTCTATCTGCGCGTTCTGGGAGCGCTCTGCCAAGAGAGCATCAAATCCCATGTCCTCGATGCGCTCGACAATGTCACGAACACCCAGCACTTGGTTGTCGTATTCCACTTTGGCTGCTTGCATCGTAAGACTGACTGAGGCCGAGATGATTCCTGGCATATTCCGTAGTTCGCCCTCGATAGAGTTGACGCAGGATGCGCATGTCATCCCGTAGATTTGGAGGTCGACGTGGTCCTTCCGCCGCTCGATGATGGGTGCCGCCTCAAATCCAATGTCGTCAATCCTGCTGGCGATCTCCAGAGGCGTGGTCAAGCCTTCGACATACTCGATTGTGGCTCGCTCAGCCAGTAGCGCAACCTTGATCGAGATGAGTCCCGGCGCATCTTTGAGTGATTTCTCAATCGAGGCCACACATGAAGCACATGTCATGCCACGCACCGATAGCTGGGCCGTTTTCAGGGCCTGTAAGGGGGACTGATCGATCGACTCTGATGAGAGAGGCGTGTGGGATAACTCTAATGGTGTCTTGGAGCTTGCAGATACGTCTGCGCGGGTATGAGAAGACTGCCATGAGGTGGGTATAGGCGACTTTGGCGAGGGAACATAGGACTGTGCTTTGGTTGCATGAAGCAAGTTGCCAGAGGCGGCCATGCTGGGAGTCGAGGGCACGCTGACAGTGGCGGGCGTGGCAGCAAGGTTCGAGTCTGTGTCAAAGGGTACGTCGAACCCGCAGTCTTCGATAGCCTCCTTGATCTGTCCTGGCTGGATGAGTGTGGGGTCGTACTTGACCTCGGTTTGCTTTTCGCTCAGCGAGACCTTCACGTGGATGATGCCCGGCAAAGATGTTAGGACTGACGTGATGGCATTGACACAGGACTGGCAGGTCATGCCGATGGTTGGCAGCGTCAGGCTCCCTGAAGAATGCTGACCCGGTTGCTCTAGAAGGTCCTTGCTGTCCGTGTCATTGTCCTTGCTGTTGTCGTTGCTGCTGCCTTTGTCTTTGTACTTGCTGTCCTTGGCTAGAGAGGCGTCCACTCGCTGCTCGAATTCGTCCCAGTCCTCGACGCTGTCAAATAGCAGCAGATGCTCTTCGTCCTCTTTGGACATGGTATGGATGGGCGTACAGTCTACAGATGGAGGGTCAGAAATGAGGTTAGTCTGAGCTGCTTCTGGAGCAAGGCATGGGCCATGGAGAGCAACACCGCGCTGGTCACAAGCATGCCGTTCTTGTGCATGTATTCCAGTTCCAGCTGAACAAGCCCAACGTACGGAAGAGTGGCCGCGATGTATTTTTAGCAGCGAGGAGTTGCAATGGGGTATGGGATGAGAGAGAAAGAGAGAACGAGTAGGAGCAGGAGTGGAGAGAGAAAAGGGACAATGGAAGATGGGATGGCGAATCGGGGAGTGAGGCAAAGAAGCGGATGGGATGGGATGGGATGGGATGGGAAAATAAAAGCGCATATTTGCGGTTTCAGCAGGACAGCGCGCCTTTGTGTTTCTGAGAGCTACATCGTCCATCCTGCCTCTCACTCTCACTCGGTGAGCACCGTCGCAGGACCTGCTCTCAAGGGCAGGATACTTATAGTGCTGCTCGACGAAATACGTACAGGGACGACAAAGGGCAAGCAGGGCGGGGGGGTCAAGAAAAGGCAAGAGCTTCAGCAGGGCCCAAACACGACGCGGGTACGTGGTACAGCACTGTGCCTGCCTGCTGTCAGTGTCGTGCCCGCACCCTCTGCTGTATGACTGGACAACTGCACCAAAGGCACCTCCTCGCTTGCCGCGGTGTCGACTACAGCCTATCGCCTGGAGGCGATGGAGCGGGGATTGGAAACGCACCGTCCTGCTCCCCCACCAAAAAGAAAGACGAAACGCCTGCTTGTCTTGAACCAGTCGAGGGCGATGGGCGATGGGGTACTTTCTGCTCTCGGATCAAGAAGCACACCTTCCTTATCGCCACGACTCTCCTCGTTCTCGCCCGTATGGATTTGTGTCTGCGATGGCACTCTACTGGAGCAGCGTGCGTCAGTGCGCGCAATGCCCTTTTCTTTCCTTCGTGCCACGTACAGCATGATATGACTCTGCGCTGCACCTGTAAGAGGGTCTCGTCAAGCAGGTGCGACACACCTTTCGGTCATCGCCGTGGCCAGAGTGCATAGCACGTCCACGCTTCTCAGAATGATGCATGGAGGAGCACGTTGCTGCTGCTGTTGATTCATATTACTGCAATCGAGATCCGAAAGGTTGAGGCGCTTTTGGTTAATGGTGGGCTCCTTCGCTTTGCTTCCGTGCGTCTGCGAGTCCCCACCGCTCTCTCGCTCGCTCGCTCTCTCTCTTTCTCTTCGAGTCATCGTATCCCATTTGTTTGTTTGTGTTTTGATCCGTGAGAACGAAAACGAGAATCGGATCTCTGTCCTCCCTCACACGGTATAAAAGACACCCGAATCACATCCTCTCCTCTTTTCTTCTCTCTCCTCTTTCCTCCTCACCCTTTGACACTCACCTCTTGACACAAAGTAAGCCCCATCACACCCTCCCCCACACCCTCTCCCACTCCAACTCTTGCATCAACCATGTCCGCCCAGAACGTTTCCTCCACCAACGGCGCCTCTGTCGCCACCACCACTGCCCAGCTCGGAGCCATCAACCTTGTTGGTGAGCCCCAGTACGATCTCAACGACCTTCACTTCAACCCTATCAAGGAGGCCGATGTCAGTCGCGAGATGACTCGCCGCTACATGACCGACATGCTCGACCACGCCGAGACCGACGTCGTTGTCATCGGTGCTGGCTCTGCTGTAAGTTGCTTTGTCCTTGTCACTTTTTTTTTTCCCTCTTCTTTCTTTCTGTCTTTTTTTTCTCACGCTCACACACCCTCGGCTGTTGTTTGCTTTTACGCATCGTTGTAGGGACTGAGCTGTGCCTGGGAACTGAGCAAGAACCCCAACATCCAGGTTACCGTCATTGAGCAGAGTGTCTCGCCCGGTGGTGGAGCCTGGTTGGGTGGCCAGCTCTTCTCGGCCATGATCGTCCGCAAGCCCGGCCAGCACTTCCTGGCCGAGGTCGGTGTCCCATTCGAGGACTGCAACGAGAACTACGTAGTCGTCAAGCACGCCGCTCTTTTCACCTCGACCATCCTCAGCAAGTTGCTCATGCGCCCCAACGTCAAGCTCTTCAACGCTCTCGCTGCTGAGGACTTGATTGTCAAGAACGGCCGTGTGGCCGGTGTCGTCACCAACTGGACCTTGGTCACCCTCCACCACGACACCCAGTCCTGCATGGACCCCAACGTTATCGAGGCCAAGGTCGTCGTCTCCTCCACGGGCCACGACGGTCCCATGGGTGCCTCTGGTGTCAAGCGTCTCCAAAAGATTGGTCTCATCAAGAACGTCCCCGGCATGATCGCCCTCGACATGAACGCTGCTGAGGACGGTATTGTCGCCAACACCCGCGAGGTCGTCCCCGGAATGGTATGCTCATACAAATCTTCCGCTCTCACAAAGGACAGCCCTTCCTGACTTTCAAAAGTGGTCCTTGATCAACTCTAACACTCTCTTTAATGCAGGTCATCACTGGCATGGAAGTCGCCGAGCTCGACGGTGTCCCCCGCATGGTATGACAACTAGACCTGCCACCAACACGAGCGCAGTTCTCAAGTCTCACTTGCCTCACTTTGAAATAAGCCATGCTATCACACTGTCGGCTATAATCAGGTACTTGTTGATGCCTGAAGGGTGGAGTGGATACGATACTAACGGTCGTGCTTGAGGGCACAATGCTGTCCTCGCGCTTGCTTTTTTTTCTTCCACATTTCTTCACTAGGGCCCTACCTTCGGTGCAATGATGCTTTCCGGACAGAAGGCTGCCCACTGCGCCTTGAAGTCTCTTGGACTTGCCAACGTCTTGACCGCTTAACGTGCTGTTGCACTGCACACACATCATGGTCGACTCTCCTTTTTTTTTATTACTATCGTTCTTATTGTGCCATTTTTTTCGAGATGAAGAAAAGAACAACACCAGGGGTCCTTGATCTTCCCTCGCACATCTTTTCCCTTGAACCAACTTGTCTATTCATATGCCTTGGAGGCTATGAAGACAACAAGTTGTCGTAAGGGGGTTCATAAAAGATGAGCTCTGTGAGTGCCTGAAGATCTCGGTGAGAAATACCCTTTGAACCTGATGGTCAGAAGAAAAAAACCCTTTCACGGGGTCTGCTCTTCTGATCCAACACGATAATGCGTGCGGCTAGGAAGTGTGTATATCTTTTCTTCATTCAAATCTCGACTTTTTTTTTCCCCTTTCTCTCTCCCTCTCTTCTGTACCTTGGCTCAAATAAACAATCAACCCTTTCATCATCACATACCTGTATTACATAAACAATTGGATCTTGACGGAGAAAGAGCGTGCTCTCTCTCTGAATGAATTGCACTAACATCTTTATTGGATTTTGAGGTTTATAAGAGGGAGACAAAGGGATGAGAGAGTATATATCACGACTATGCAAAAAGAATCAAACTATTCCCTTTGTGGGAGAGTCGAACCAGGCGACTAGTTGGTAGCCAGGACCAAACGGAGAGAGAGAGAAATGAAACAAGGTAGAAAAACTAATCGTCCTCACCGCCGCCGTTGCTGGCATCGGTGCATTTGACGCTTTCCACTTTGTTCTGCTCCACAATGTACCCAGTGAGTTCGCCGCCCGCCACACAACCCGTGTCGAGACCGATGGACCACTTTTGCTGGTTGAGCCCGCGGCCGGCATCGTGGCCATAGACCAAGAGGTGGCCCTTAGCTCCCTTTTCAACGCGCTTCGATTCGGCGGCATTGTACAACTGTGACCAGCTCGATCCCTTCTTCTTGCGAGAGGGAACTCCATTGAGGATGTTGCGGACGTTGAAAAGAGTCCAGGGCTGTTGCTCCTCAAAACTGAGGACTGGGTCGACACCGGCATGCATAACGTAGATGGCGACCTTGAGAGGCGAGATCGTGTCGGGGAGGGTCAGCATCAACGGGCACGAACTCAAATACTTGTACTGGGCATCCGTCATCTTTTGGGCGAGCAGATGATGCTCCGAGCCTGGGATCAGGTCCTTGGGGGCGGACTTTGGCACGTCTGCTGCTGTCTCGACCTCTTCCGTCTGAACCTCGGGGACCTCGATCTGGTCAGCGCACTCGTCTTCAGAGGCTTCGGGCTCTTTCTCGTTCTTGACTTCCGACGTTGGCTTCTTCAAACTGTCTAGGTAGCCCTTCCATCGGAGGACCTCATCATCATGGTTGCCACGGACACACTCGGCGCCCATTTCTTGGACCTTGTCGATGAGCTCAAGCGACTTTGGACCCTTGGCCACCAGGTCACCGGCGAGGATGAGTTTGTCCTTTGTTTGATCGAATTGCACCGTGCTCAGAAATGTCATTAGACCATCCAAATGGCCATGGACGTCTCCGATAATTATGGTTCGACCGTCAGTGGGCTTGGCCAGATCTGCAGGACCCAAGGCTTGCGACTTGATATAGGTCGTGAAGGGGTCCGAAGGAAGACAGGGAGGAAGGGTGCTGGGCTGCTTCAAGTTTCCTTCTTTGTTGCGACCATAGTCGTAAGGGCATTCCTCACCCACCTGTGGTGAAACAGGTTTGGCGGGCGCGCTCTGGACGACGCTCGAGGCCGTGCACAGGGTCAGAATCAGCACCAGACCTACGTTGATGGCCTTTGTTGGGCAAGGTACGAGCATGGCTTTGGCAGGGTCGAGGAATGGGTCAGAGAGGAATGTAGAGAGGGAATGGAATGAGTGAATGAGGAAGAGGTGAGGCGAGGTGTGCAAGTGAGTGCTGGAAGGACGCTGGTCGAGAGCGAGTGAGAGAAGCAAAGGGGCCAGAAGACGGTGAGTGTGATAGCCATGGGGTCTTTCATCATTGTGCACGCTCTTACGCGCAAAGCCGCAGTATGCAGAAGCGCCTGTTCTTACTTCTCAAAGACGATGTCGGTGCGAAGAAATGGCTTCGGGGCTGCCAGCTGTGCCAAGGAGAAAAGGGTTCGGCGGACGAGAGGACGGGTCGCGAGTAGGTAGGACAGTAGTCTCCAGGAAGAAGGGCGGACGGTTGGGAATTACAATCGGAACTGTGCCTTGATCCTTGTATTTATATACGCAGGATTTGGCAGGATCCATTACTTGACATGAAATCGAATCCAAGGACGAGCCAGGACCGTACGCTCGACACGACGACGGATAGGGTTAAAGACAAGGAGCAGCCGTCCAAACACTACACAACGAGGCCAAAGGTATGCGAAACATTGGTCTGTATTCACAAGTATTGTACTCTGGCCTTGACTCTGTACCACCTCACTTGCATTTGCCCAGGGTACAGTACAAACATCTCATGTTTGCCCACTGTCGAGCGTATTACCAGCGATGATGAGCGTAAGCAAAGGCCAAGGGAGCAAAAGTTTCGTCCCAGGACGGCCATTTGCCCTCTGGCCGACCAAATCAGATCCTGGAACGTCGCCCGCGTGCTGAAATTACCCCTGACCAAAATTGTAATTTTTTGAGCACACAGCGTTGGAACGCATGCATGAATGCCCCTCCCCACGACCAGATCCAACGCGTGCACTTGGCCGGTTAGGTCTGACAAACTAGCCACCTAGCCATCCTGGCGCGCACCCCCACTGTCGAGGGTACGCTCGCTGAGCATGCACGACGCACATGGAGATGTCTCTGTCGCGCTGCGTCGCCATACAATCCGCACGCTACATCGACAAATTTCTGTCGGGTGCAGTGTGCAGCAGCGGCTGTTCCGCAAAGCCACGCCCTCCCCACGCAGCGGCTCAAGGCCACGCGATGATTCCATCCTCTTGCTCATCAAGACAATCTCACTCCTTCAGCCCATTACACATTTTGTTTGCTCATTGGTACTGGAACTGGTATCAAGAACAAGAACCGGATTCGGAACAGGAACTGGAACAGGAACAAAAGAGCTGCTCTGGCCTACCTTGCCTCTTCTCGGCTCGACATCCCGATTGCATCATCCACGTATTTTTATTCTCGCCCAAAGCGCATCACACTTCAGCCAGCAATGTACAAGACTATGGGTTCCACCGCCCTCAAAAGGCTCATGAAGGAGTATCGCGAACTCACCTTGCATGCTCCAGAGGGCATCACCGCAGGTGAGGATAGCCACGCGGCCCTATGGCGACAAAGACGCTACTACTTGCTATACGGGCTCGTGCTCCCAAAATATACACTACTTGCAACAGACAACGGCCACTCACATGCCCTCGTCTCACCCTTTTCCCGGGGCATGAATGAACTGACTAGGACCTACCACGGAAGAGAACTTTTTCGAATGGGAGGCCCTGATTGAGTAAGTGGCTAGTTTTTGCGAACGAAGACGGAGCGAGGACGACCCATGCGTGTATCAGCCCATGCGTCCGATTCGCTATGCGACTGACCCAAGAGCATCCCCCATCGCCTCTGTCATCTTTGCCCATGCTGAATAGGGGTCCAAAGGACACTCCTTACGAAGGAGGCATTTTCCCGGCTACGCTCACCTTCCCCAAGGACTACCCACTCTCGCCTCCAACCATGAAGTTCACATGCGACATGTTCCACCCAAACAGTAAGCACGAGTTGATCTGCACGCAAGGAGGCTCCGTGGATGCCTCGATAGAACTCCTTGAAGGGGATGGGGCGGTACCATGTTGTTGTTTGTAAGGGTAGCATGAGACTATCTTCATATTGATCGCTTCGACGTTCTCTATCTCTCTCGCTGTTTCTTTTACACCAATGACAGTCTACCAAGACGGCACGGTGTGCATCTCGATCCTTCACGCACCCGGCGATGATCCCAACATGTACGAATCCAGCTCCGAGAGATGGAGCCCTGTTCAAAGCGTAGAAAAGATCTTGTTGTCCGTGCTGAGCATGCTGGCTGAGCCCAATGACGAGAGCGGTGCCAATATCGAAGCATGCGTAAGTGCCACCTCTTTCTGTCAGATGCGATTAATTGCAGTTGAGAAGAGAGTCGACGATCATTGCAAACACAAAGTTCTCACATCCATGCTCGATATTCTTTTTTGCACGTGCGCCTCTAGAAAGTCTGGCGTGCGGACAGGGTTCATTTTGATGAGCTGGTCGGGGCCACCGTCAGAAAGACCTTGGGGCTGTAGTGACGCATGGACCGGAGCACAGATCGCGAATAAAACCTCAAACTTGTCAGTATTGTCAGTCGATAGTCTCTACTCATGCGGATCGAGAGATAGGAGATCAAGGAGGTCGAGTTCACAGCACCCTTGAAGAGCGAGGCGAGGCAGTAGCGGACTTCAGTCAGCGAATGGTCTTGGAATGCTCTGGTGCATGCTGCTGCACCCCTGTCTCTCTGTGCTCGAGAAAAGAAAAAAAAAAAGGAGTGTGACCCACGCCAAGTCCACTCAAGACACATGGGGCGCTGCACACTGTCGATTTGCATATGACCCAAAGAACCGCATGTTTCGGATCCCCTATTCCGCTCCATGTGGACCCTGCTCAACAGACAGACGCCACGACATCGACCATGCATGGCCATTGAAAGACGTTGAGGTTGAAAGTGTATTATGTATGTATGGATGTAATGTAACAAGCAAAACGTGCCATCCTGCTCCTGTTCTACTGAATGATTCGCTCGACGAGCTCACTCACAAGGACCGCGTGCTTGTGCACGGTGGGTCGTCCGTTGCTGGGGTTGAACCCTGGTGCCCCAGTGTCCATGAGTCCTGCGAATCCAAGCTCTGTCAGGTACGCCAGCTGGCTGGCTTTTTGCGTGTTGGCTGCAGCAGCGCTGAGAACGGGGTCAGCGACCACTGCAAAGATAATGGACTGCACCGCATCGATAATTGGTACAATCTGGGAGCTGTTGATGATCTGGTTCATCTTTGGCAACAACGCCTCGTAACTAGAAAGGCAAACGAAATAGTGTCAACAAATGGTAGTCATAACAAAAAAAAAAGTCAGAGCAAAGAGAGGAAAACTGCTCTTGTTTCAAAACCACTTACACTAGCGCGAAAACCTCGGGCAGGGCCACCGCTGCCTCGGCCAGGAATGCATACAGGAAGAGTCTCTCGGACTCTGTTTCGGCATTCTGCAGCATCGTCACCACAAGTGTGACTAACAGCAGTCCAGTCGTGTTGTCGGGAATGACCAGGTAGTCAAACATCTTGTAGTACGTGTCGTTCAAAGCCGTGTTGTTCACCTCCATGGACGTAATGCCGACCATTTGCAACAGTTCCTTGAGCTCCATGTTCCTGGCTGCCTGGGGCAACAACGCCGCAAGGTATCCCATCACCCGAACGTCGACCACATCCGGTGTCGTGCCCTTGACCGAAATCTGAAGGATCAAGCGCAGCACGTCCGTCGTGATGGTCTTTGTCGAAGGATGCTTCAGTCCCTTAAGAAGCGCACCTGCAACACCAAACGAAAAGTGCGTCTCGAAATTCAGTCCAATCGACTCGTCAAGATCCCTCGTCACGTCCAAGAGCGGAATGCGCGCCCTCAGTAGCACCTCGTCTAATGGTTCGTGCACAAAGAATCCTTGCGCGTCCAGCACTTTAAGCACGGCCTGCAACAGCTCCAGAGCGCATGTAAAGAGAGGCACATGGCCAATCTCAACGATCGAGAGACCCAGCCAGAACATATGCTGAAGGTATCGCGACTCTGCTGGGAGGTTGGCCGCAATGTTGGTCAAACACATCACAATGCTCATGATCAGATTGTAGTCCGACTCGACAAACATGGCAAGTGCTCCTCGGAGAGCGACCAGAATCTGGTATAACAGATCGTCGTCAACCTCTTCCCGTGCCAGACATCCCAACGCGACAAATGCCCTCGGCTGGATCGCAGGATTGAACTGGAATGCAGTACTAGTGACCAAACCCATCCAGCGTGCTCTCGCAGCGTTTGCAGCATCTATTAAAAGTACATCAGCGCAGTGTGAGTTTTGGTGTGAACAACAGCAAATAGCGTATTATACAAACACGTGTTTCGCCATGATAATCAGCCAATTCCGAAAGAGTTACCATTCGAGGGCGATCCAAGCTCAATGACGTCCATCAGAGCCTTGCAAATGTTCTCGAGCCAGGAGAGGGGCATGGGCTCGTTAAAGTCCTTCAGAGTCTCGGGAGAGATCACATAAGAGTTGCTGTATGAGCGAGACAATCCGAACAGCATCCTGAACTTGTTTTCGGAGAGTTCTTGCAACAGATCCATCAGCTTTGAGTGATTAGGCTCGCTTGCTGGTACTGTTGTCGCCAAGGCTTGGACGATGTTGGTGACCATGCCATGGACAGCAGAACGCACGACCGAAGCACCCGCCGCCACCAGAAGCGTGACAATATGACAGACCTCGGGCAGGAAGTTGAGAACGTCCTTGGTATCGTTAAAGGACAGGTTCATGCAGAACCGGACAAGGACACCAATCTCGGTCCAGGAAGAGTGATCCGTCAATTGACGCATGGGCTTGAGTCCTGTCTTGGAAATGACCTTACGCAAGCGCGAGATAACCTTGCCGCTGATGGAAACCGAAGATAACGTCACAAGCGTGTCGCCCAGCTTCTCGGCCTCCACAGACCCAATGCCGCCGTCCATAGATTCGGTAATGAACAGATCCAGCACTAGGACAACCAACGCATCAATCTCCTCGACCCTGCTCCAAATGATGTCCTGCATCGCTCCGTAAATCTCGGGCTCATTCACAGTCATCTCAATGAGTGCCTTGATAATTTCCCTTGTCTTTGCGAATCCTGCATGGTTGTCACTCGAGCTTCGGCAGTACTTTGCCAGGTTTGAGAGCCAAGGCGAAACGAATTCAAGGCAGCGAGGCTTTAGAGCCTTGGGGGTCTTTTGAAACCCTACAAAGCACTCTGTCAAGAACTCCAGGGTCAAATGGCTCTCCGTCCTTGCAAGCATCTCACTCATCCTGCGGATAAATGGCGCGTTGTTGGTGGGGATGCAGAGACCCTTGGCACTCAGTAGCTGGTTGCCAGTGTCGAACTTGAACGTATCCGATAACGCGCATAGCAGATTGTACGATGCGAGGCGTAGTGCAGAGTCAAGACTGGACAAATTGAACATGGACATCGTGAGAAGAGTTCCAGGCACGTCGTTGGGACGGATCACTCGAGCACTGTAGTTGGCGGGTTTGGATGACAGGAACCGCTGTTTTGTTTTGGCGACTGCCGAGATGATCTGATCGCGCTTAGGGCTGGTAAAAGTCATGGACAAGGTTCCGTCCTCGTAAATGATAAAGAACTCGCCGTCATCGCCCCGACTGTGCGCCTTTGAAATGTCGTCGATCTCGCCTATGTGATAGACATCGTTGTACTGACAACTCATCCCTACAAAGATTTCCTGCTTCTTTTGCATGACAATCTGGATGACCTCGTGGCCAATCTTGAAGAGGACTGGCGAAGGTGGCGAGCCAGGCGTCAGCTTGTTGACTCCCACAATGCTGATGTTGGCATCGGCCTCCAGTGAGGTTGTCGACTTCGGCAAACGAAGCTCCGAGGGCGCAATGTATTCGTTCAGCTCGATGATACTGGAGGGGAAGATGACGCGCTTGGCGATCCTGCCCGTCAACTGGCGGGAGAGCGACTTTGTGTACCTCCTAAAAGCCGTGTTCACGTTCACAAAGTACAGGTTGCAGAGACCGATCGCTGTCTCTGTGGGCAACAGCTGCAGGAACTGACTGATGTTGTGATCCGAGATCTCGTTGGATGTGCCGAATCCTGTCACATCGACAACAAGATCAAACGACTTGTTTGCAACGGGCTCTAACAGCTGCGAGTCGAATAAAAAAGAACATGTATGTATATTTACACAGAGTTAGTAAGCAGAGCGTGGAAACGTCAGCCAAATAGCAAAGAACGACGAGAATATAAACACATCAAGAGTACGTACCAAGAAGATACGGTACATGATCGTTTCGAGATCAACATTGTCCAGAGACAGCTTGCGCATGACAAAGTAAAAGACCGGTCGACGCTCCTTTGAAAGTCCTCCTTCGTAAAAGACTCCGTCTTTGAGCACATTATCCATGGCCCGTCCTCTATTCTTGCGCATGAACTCGTGGTATTGATGGATGTTGGGTGCAGTGTTCAGCGTGACAGGTACAACATCCCGACGGTGACGCTCTGGCGGTGGTCCCAATTGCGCGAGCAGGGTCGAAAGCGTGTCAAACGACCGCTTGGTCACCAAGTAAGTCTTATCCTCCTCCAGCTCTGCAGAAGTCTTCATGGTCAAGTCCTTGCTCATTCTCTCAAGGTTCAGCACCAGATGGCGATGCAGTGATGACCGGTCGCCCACTTCAATCGCACGATAATGAGCAGGATCAGTTGATGCTGGCTCCAACTGCTGAGGCGTGGAAATGTTGCCCAAGAACCGGGTGACTTTGTGGATGTTGGACGTCAAGAATGTGTTGAGAGTGATCATGAAGGGCTCCTTGGCTCCAAAGAGAACGTTGTTGGCGAGGTTTTGGATGACCTTGGTGATCAGCAACAGTCCACGGCGAACCTTGGTATTTTCCACAGGCGCCTGCATCAACCCATCGGATTCCGGAGCCACAATTGCAGGGCAAAGGAATCTCAAAAAGATGAAGCCTCCGACGGCCGTAAACTTTGCGTCAGGGAAACGCTCGCCCACAGCCTGAGAAAGGTACCAGCACACTTCCCGGAACGTGCTTGGGACATTGGAGGCCGAGTCCGTGATGGTGTCTAAGAAGAGCTGGGCCATATGTTTGAGGTTCTCGACGTTGATATTGACGTCCTCATCCGGACCAAGACGCGTGGGATCCAGTTCATAAGATCCTTGCTGAGGAAGAACCATCAGTGCATTGAGCAGAGGCTGCAAAGTGCTCTTGAGGTATTCTGCTCCATTGATCTTGGCGAACACTGTCAGTAATCGTGTCGCCATGCAGTTTCTGCGGAACAACTCCGACTCGCCTGGACAGAAGGAGAAAAAAAAAGGAGGCTTCTCATGTTAGCAAGCTGTAGCATCTTTCAAGGCTATAAGGGACGACAATGTCAGACCATCTTATCACTGGGATAACTCACCTGTCTCCCGCACTTCCTTCATAATGATGGCCTTCAGTAAAGGCATGGCAAGACCGCGGCTCTCAAACACGTGTAACAAAACAATGGCCAAGTCATCAATCTCACTGACAGGGCACACCTGGCACAGGGAAAGCACCAAGGTCAGGTCGGGCGACGCAATGAGATCGATCAACTTTTCATATCGATCCTCCATCGCACTCTCCGAGAGCACCGCAAACTCGGTTCCTTGCTTGAGAATGTTAGTCAGCACCTGCATGAATGCCGTCCTTGTCCTATCATCCTCATGATATCCCATTGAGAGCGAATAGTTCAATCCCGTCTCGATGTTGGCGCTCAGCATGTTAGAGAGCGCCTTGATGGTGTATTCCTTGAGCGGACCCAAGTCACGGACAATGGCCTTGGATTTGGCAAAGAGCAGTGCCAGATCCTCATTGTTCTGTTTGTGGTATGAGGGGCCGGACTCGATGTATTCCAGTACACGGCACCTGTTCAACAACTTGAGGAAAAAGTTGAAGTAACGGTAAAAAATGGCCGAGCGGATCTGGGTCATATCCGTGTCGTGAGTTGTTTCGTAGGGCTGCAATGGGAGCTGGTACAGCAGTGCAACAATCGACTTCATACAGGCAAGATCAAGGTCACGATAGAGTCGCCCGTTGTTGGCTGGGTCATCCTTCTCCTCCACGTATGACGGCATTTCAGTAGGCTGTTTGCAACGGTTCGAAAATTGCGAATGGTTAGTATGTCTTTTTTTTTTAACATGCATAGTTCACCTCATATAGTTCCTCAGCACAACTTACAAGTGAAAAGTCCGAAGTCCACTCAATCATGACCTCCACCATCTTATTCCTCAGGCGAATTTCCTGCCGAAGACTGATGTACTCCTTCTTTTGCATGAGCGTTTCGCACAGTTGGCACATCTTGATCTTGACGCGGAGGCCATTCAGACTGTGTCCTAGACGATGCAGGTAGCGTGCGAAATAAAGGACCAACGCACCAAAGTCGACCGAAAAGATTGAATCGGCAGGAGTCGACATGCGGTCTAGCACCAGCTTGAGCACCGAGATGGCCTGATCGACAAACATGGTGTACTGATCTGTGCAGAGAGGCTCGCCGTGGCTGTCAAAGAAGCGCGACACCACATATATCAACTGCTTGAAGAGGACAGGGTATAACGCTGGCGAGAGTTCAGATCCAAGGGTCTGCTTGACTACATCCCGAACAAAGACCTGCTCATTGACAAGCAACTGGACCATGTCGAGCATGTATCGCTCAACATTTGCCTGAGCGCCTTTCGTCTCTGCAACAGAAGACCGGCGAAAGTTTTCCCCAGAGGCGTTCGTCCGTGGCACTGAATTCGAGGGGAGAGAGGCACCTGCAAGGGCAGCAAGAAATCCCGTAAAGTTCTGCCATTCAGCATTGCGCGAGTCCGAGAGGTCGATCACGAAGCCACCCTTGGGTGGTGGTGGAAGTGCTGTTGACCTCTTTGCATTACGGCTCTTCTCCAAAGGCTCCATATTTTCGTAAAAGGCAATCTCATCCTTGGTCCAGAAAACAGTAACGTTCTTCCACCGACGATAAGCCTCCTCCCAAGCACCCAAATTTCCTGGCGTTGGTTGCGAGATTTGACGGATGATCCTGCGAAGGCGCTTTTGCTGGGAAACACGGCCTAAACCCGCATGGAAAAAAACAAGAAGTACGTGAGCATACATTTGCAAATAGTCTGGGCGACATCATATCTCGTCGACCTATGCAATAGCAACTTACCAGCGACAACGGCACTAGGGGCCGAGAGTTCCATGTACACGTCAATGTTCTCCAGTAGTGAGAGCTGTCCAATGCTCGGGTTAACGACCTCCTGTGTGATGACCGTTTCCTCACACAGTAGACTGATGCAGTTCACCGCCATGGTGCAGATATCCTGGTCTGGCGCACAAATGAGAATCAGCAGCGCAATCTCGAGAGCGACGCTTGTGGCGAAGCGCTTGGGAATATCGTGACAAGCAATGGCCAGATCCTATCATGGAGCAAGGAGCAGTGTGCAGCGGGGCGTTAGCAAATCGAATAGTCAGGGCCAGTAACATACATCTCTCCACCTCGACTGACTCTTTCAACAACAAAAACATGAACTGCAGAATGGTTACCTGGTGATCCTTCAAAAAGATGTTGCGTCGAGACATGAGTTGCTGAAGTAATTCCAGTAGGAATCGAGTCTTTTCATCTGCGCACTTGAGCTCCATCAGCTGTCGCGCAATCGAGATAATGACGTCGGAACTCAGATTCCAGAATGTGACCATGAGGTTGGCGCCGGAGCCCCATCGCTCAATGATCCTCAAATCAAAGAGTTGAAGGAGGACCTCGCCCGCCGTTGTACGGATACCCATGTGTGATTCATTCAAGCAGAGGAGAAGGCCCTTCAACAGCTGATGAATCTCTTCTTCGACAGTCTCTGGAGTTTCCGTCTATTAATTCAAGACCATCGGCATGTTAAATGATTTTCTGTTACCGAGACAGAGATACGTTTGTCGCGAAGATAAGAAGGTCAGCCTATTCACTTCAACTTACAGCAACTGCCAGTGCGGGGTCGATTTGGTACATTTTCAAGAGGTAAACAATGAGTTCCTGCTTGTCCCTGGCAGTGTCGACCAAGTGCTTCTTAAGTTTCCGATCGATGAGCACCTTCTTGGCAATGATATCTGCTGCCCGCTCGCGGACAACATTCTCTGCAAACATCTTGCGCAGCGGTGCTCCCAAAGCAGAGGTTGCCAATTGAATCGAAGGGTTCCAGGGAAGACGGTCCTCCTCTGAAGCGATGGTATAAAAGGAAGTAACAAGCACCAACTTGAAGGCAATTGGCGCTTTGTCACCCGAGCATTCAGGGATGAGCGAGTGGATGACGTGTCGAGGGTTCAGACGGTAGAGCGCAGTTAAGCAGGCGGACATGGTCGCCTTATCGATCGTCCCCTCGGTATCCATATAGGGCTTTTCTGGGGTGAACAGAAGCTCCTGTTGGAGAAAGATCATATTGAAAAGAAGCGATCATGTTGAATATCTCCAAATTGTCTTACTTTATACGTGCTGCCCCACTCTCATCATTTTGTATCATTTGCGCCCTCTTACCTTGAGCTCATTCTCGATTTCCGGGACCATATGACGGAGAGCCGAGGTATCATTCTTGGAAACGTATGTAGATGCCTTGCAGACGTCGACGTAGCACAGTCCAGCAATCTCCATGAGACTCTTGTTCCTCAAAGACTTTTTGAGAGCCTCCAGGAACTGGGCTTTCTTGGACATATTACTCCTGTTGTCATTCATGGCTGCGCTCAGCAGGATGTCTGGGCAGAGGATGAGCAACATGGTCTGCAAGGGCCAAAAGTGTATCCTGCGCTTGTTGTCTGTGGCGAGTGAGTGGCAGATATCAAAGAGGATGTGAGGCTCTCCCTCCATTCGCTTCTGAGTCTGACAGAGTAGCACGAATTCCGATGGGAACACCTCGATCCAGTTCCAGATGGCTTTGTGGAGGACCTGACCCATCACCGTCTGAGCAGATCGCTTGAGGTGCAGAAACGTCGATCGCAATTCTAATTAAACAGGAGACGCTCTCTGTTACTCTTCATGAACCAATAGACGTGTCATGCCCGAATACGATTCAAAAGACTTTGAGCTTACCAGTCAAGACCTGCCCCAGCCTGCGTTGGTTCAAGCTCGCGGTTTCCAAAAGCTTGAGTTCTGCTGTTTCGGGCCAGTCGTCATTTGTTGTTGACAGATGCTGAATTCTCGCTTTGAGTCGTGCAAAGACGATGGGCCAGTTGGAGGCGCTGATGTAGAACAGGATCCTGCCCGCCGTCTTGTAAATCTCGTTGGAGAGCTCTGCTTCCTGGATATTAGCAATGTTGTGTGCAGAGATAGGAGCACTTTCTGTTTCTGCACCCTTTTTGCTCTTGCTACTGCTGCTGTTGTTGCTGCTGGAGTTGGCTGTGCTTTCTGCCTTGGCCTCGGGATCTTCGCCCGTGGGGACGTCATGCAGGAACCGAGTCAGCACACTGAGCACATACTTTGCCAAACCATCGTCGAGTGGTGGTGGATCTGCGTGGCGTGCGGCGGCAATGGCTGTGATGGAGGACGAGACAGCGGTGTCGGTGATGGACCCGTTGAAGCATACGCCGTCGCGCATGGTGGCACTCTCCGAGTCTTGGTCGCTTGTTTCCCTCAGATGCTGTGTGAGTTGTTCTCTATATGCTTTCCAGTGCGCCTCCATACACTGCGACAAGATCCTGAGCACAAAAAGCTGCGACTGCATCACATCGTACGGCACAACTTCCTCCAGCACCATGCCATTTTGCTATACAGGAAAGAAAAAAAGAAGAGCCAAACAAAAAGAGAGCAGGTTAGAGTGGTGGACGACATTGACCTCTATTTTCTCTCTCTTTTTTTTTTTTTTTTTTTATCAGCTTGCGCTCCAGTACTCTGACTTGCGTACTGCATCCAGCATAGTCCCTGGCTATTTTCTTCAAGCCGAGACCCTAAACAGACCAGCGAGCTCTTTTGAGAGCCCCTTCTCTCAATACTAGAACAGATGTCTTTCTTGTGTCGAAGGCATAGGCTCATCACATTGTAAACCGAGAGGAGGTAATAACAATAGAGAGCAGCTAGTCGAGCCAAAACCGCGTAGAGTGTGTTCCCTCCATCTCTCATTGTCCATGGCCAATCCACTTCTTTCCAAGAGACCACCCGGTTGACGCGCATTGCGCCGTGATGTTGTCCCGAAAACAGCGAAAAGTCTGTTCGCCTTGGCTTGCCCGTTTGAGCAAGAAACTCACGAAGCTTGATGCTTACCTTTGAGATGTTCTCGAGCTGTTGTACGAGCTGAAGACAAATCAGGCCAAGGCGATAGCGCGATAGTTCGACCAAAGAGACGATCGACTGCTGGATAAGTGGGTCCATCTCTATGCTCTCAAGAGGTCGCCCATTATACGGTAGCTAACGGGAAAATAATAGATGGAAATAAAAAAAAGGTTAAAAGTCGCCCGAGTAGTACTGTCTCTGCCCTTTCTTTGTAATTAAGTGCGGGTTGCCCGTGCCGCGAAGAGGATGATACAATGGTCGTTCAAGAGGAGGCATATTCGTCGTTTTGTTTTGTTTTTTGTTTTTTTTTGGTGGCGCTGTGTAGTGTCTTTGCATGGTGTGTATGCTTGTAGAGTGGAATGAAGGAGCTTGTCGAGTCACCGCGACGCAGACGCCACGGAGCAGTAAAGGGACGTTGAGTAAGGGGAGCATACTCTCGAGATGATCCTGTTGATCAAGGACATGACTAGCTTTGCCTCTGTGTTGAGCATGGCGGGCTAATGGCGGGGGAGGGAGGGGAGCGAGAGACGCGGTTGTGTTGGATGGGCTGCTGCAGCCGATACAGATGATGATGAAAAGAGCAGCCGGCGAGAGGAGGATGGGGAGCTGGGGATGAGGGTGGACACGGCGGGGCGAGGCGGAGCGAGGGTCACGAAGGAGGACGGCAGAAGATGAGAAGGGGCGAGCTGGGCAGAGAGGGCGGCGACACAGTGGATGGGACAACGGGGGACAGATGGGAAAGCGGGTGAGAGAGAGAGCGAGAGAGAGAGAGAGTGAAAGAGAGAGAGAAAAGGAGAGAGGGAGCGAGGAGGAGCACTGGGGGGAGAGTGAAGCCTGTCCCTAAACGAGTCAAACCAAGGTGGTCCAATCACTATAGGGGACCGGATGTGTATTTCCCTGCCAGCAGCCGTGGGATATACATGCCGCTTGATCAGATAAGCTTTTCTTCAAAGTCATCGCCTTCCCGCATTTCACTCCACCCCCGTCAACCCCCAATCTTGCTTGCCATTCCTCCCGTCTCCCGCTCTTCTCTCGCTCTCCTTCTCTCCTACTCTCGGGAGCTAGTATCGTAACGCAGCTCTCGCTCGCTTCAAGACCCTAGCAACCATGAGCCTGATCAACAACGACAATGCAGCTGCGCACACCCGTGAACCCCTCCTCCAGCAGCAGCAACAGCAGCACGCTGAGGATCCCATCGACCCCAGGCACCTGGAGCACATCTCGATCCATAACCCTCGGCGGATCCTCTTCCTCTACGGCTCGCAGACTGGATGCGCACAGGATGTGGCCGAGAATGCTGCCCGGGAGGCCCGTCGCATGCACTTTAGCGCCTCCGTCTCAGCCATGGACGACTATGACCGAGTAAGGGTGCTCCAGGACCGAAAAGAGAAAACTACTGTGTCTCTGTATGCGATCAGTGCTCCATAGCACGGAACTGAATAACTGGATGTGGACCTGACCCTTCCTCCTACCTCCGGTGTCTCTTCCTTCTTTCCACAGAGTCTATTGATCCGTGAACACTTTGTTGTATTCATCGCCTCGACGACGGGCCAGGGCGAGGAGCCGGACAACATGAAAAAGTTTTGGAAGTTCCTCCTCCGAAAGTCTCACCCCGCCGATGCGCTCGATCATATGGAGTACACTGTCTTTGGACTCGGCGACTCTTCCTACATCAAGTAAGACCCCTCTGCCTACCTCCCGCATGGGGCAGTGGGATTCGCAGATCGGTGCTCGCTCATGGTTACACTAACAAAAACCACTTGGCATCCTTTTGTCGACTAGATTCAACTGGCCCGCAAAGAAGCTTTACAAACGACTCATGCAGTTGGGTGCCGTTCCTTTCTACGAACCCGCATACGCCGATGACCAGCACTATCTCGGGTAAGCCTATGCATCAAGGCGTAGACCCCATGTATCTTTTAAATGGAACTTTCATGATTGCTCACCCTCTTTCATACGACCTTGTTAGTGTGGATGGGACGTTGGGCCCATGGTTGACAGGACTCTGGAAGGCTGCATTAGAAAAGTACCCGATCCCACCTCATCTCACGATCATACCCAAGGATCGCATCTTTCAAAACAGCTTCAGTCTTGTACTGGATCCCACACCGAGCGCTGCCGCGGACATGCACCCTGAACAGACAAATGCCGAGCAGGACCTTGTCAGAGAACCGGGATCGTACCTGGCCACACTCTTGCGAAACACCAGAATCACACATCAAAAGCACTCTCAGGATGTGCGCCACCTGGAACTATCGATCATCGACCCTCTCTTTCCGGGCTATCACCCTGGCGATGTGCTCAACATGCGTCCATGCAATCTCAAAAAGGACGTGGACGAGTTTCTAGAGTACAATGACTGGACAACTGTAGCGGATCAACCACTGACGATCGTCGAAAACCTCTCTGACCACCGACTTCCAAAGCATATCCCACACCGACAGACACTGCGCTCGCTCCTGACAAACCACCTTAATGTCTTTACCACACCCCGGACCAGCTTCTTTCAGCTTTTGGTCCACTTTACTTCTAATGAAGACGAAAAGGACAAGCTCAGAGAGTTTGTCTCTCCAGAGGGACAGGATGATTTGTATTCGTATTCGCATCGAATGAAGAGAACAATTTTTGAGGTCCTCAAGGATTTTAAGGATGTAAAGGTGCCGTTGAATTATATCATGGACCTGTTCCCTCTGATCATGCCGCGCAGTTTCTCGATCGCCTCTGCACCCCTGGACTTTGTTCAAGAACAACAACGGCAGCACAACACACAGCAGCGGAAGCAGGACGTATCGCGTCATGGCACCAAGGATGCCAGTATGATCCACACAGCCAATGGAGATGTACCAGCAGAAAATCCGCAGGGAGATCTCCAGTGGAAGATTGAGTTATGTGTGGCGATTGTCCATTACAAGACCAAGCTGTGGAAATGGCGCACAGGAGTCTGCACAAAGTGGCTCAAGAGCCTTCAGGCTGCTGAGGATGTTGAAGGCAAGGCTGCGACTCCAACGTCGACAGAGACTTCAGAGCCAGCTGCAAAGGAGGCCACTGCTCAGTTTTGGATCAAAATCCAGCGAGGCACGCTCAAGCTTCCCAAGGACCCCTCTGTACCTCTGATATGTATCGGTCCAGGTGAGTTACATAATCTCCAGTGGCAGACCGTTTGGAAATGTCTGAATATGGTTCCGCCCACTGATGCTCTCATATTTATTTTCTGGTTTCCTGATCTGTTAGGAACGGGAGTGGCACCTATGAGGAGTTTCTTACATCACCGTATCTATGTCCAAGGCGCGACCGAGAATGTCTTGTTTTTCGGATGCAGAAAGCAGGAAATGGACTATCATTACCGGGAAGAGTGGGAGCAGCTGGAACAGGAAGGGCGACTCAGGATCTTTGCTGCTTGCTCTCGCGACCAGGTACGACGCTTACTATCCGCATACACGTTTTACACGTTGCTTGCCTTCACAACTCTACAGTCGCACCTGACCTTCGCACCTCGCATGTTAGCAGAAGCACTGTGAACAGTTTCACTGACTTTCGACTTTTCCCCCCTCATATACCCATCGTGTTTGTAAATAGGAGGACAAAGTGTATGTACAGCATTTGATTGAGCAGCAGGCTGTCTTGGTCTGGAATTATCTCCATCACCAGCGTGGAACCATTCTCCTTTCTGGAAGCTCCAACAGGATGCCAGCCGATGTCACGAGAGCCCTCCAGAGAGTCATTGCCTCCCAAGGCAACATGTCCATTGAGGAGGCAAACAAGTACTTGACCTTAGTGGAAAAGGAAGGTCGTTTCCAGCAAGAGTGTTGGGCTTAGAATCATGAGAAGCGTGCGAACGACAATACCTTGACACTCTTTTACAAGTCATAAACAGTTCGTTCCATCTCGAAATATTCTCTCACATCCTTTATCAATTCGGTTGTCCTTTCTCTCTTTGTGTTGTACATTGGTCCTGTACTTTTGATGTCTTGCGCTGCGTTATAGTGGCATTAGGTTTCGGAGCAGGAAGGTCTATGAACCCGCGGCTTGGACTGGATCCGTTGCTTTGGCATTTAGGACAGTCAACTGCCGGTCGACCTTCAGAAAAAAAACACGTAGAGAGTCATAGCCTTGCTCAGCGGTCAAAATATCACGAGAAACGGAGGGAGAGGACGCCACTATTTCAGTTGTCACTACGTCTTGCTACCTCTAGACAAAGGTGTCTGCGTCAGTACCTTGATTATGTCGATGAATTAGCTTAAAGGACGGTGGGGACGGTGGGGAACCCCAATGGACCGTCTAGAATGTATGCTGGATAGTACCACTTCTTTCGACACCTCTCCTTGGCGAAAAAACAAAACAAAACATCGCTAGGCTAAGGCATACTAGTCCAGGACTTTGCCGGTCGAACAAGCCAACAATGAGGTTGACCTTCCGCGAGATTGTAAATGATAATAACCACAAACAGCCAGCCTTCATGTCATTTCTCGCGCCCTTTTCTGGCGTCTAGACTTTCTAGACACCATTGAAATATATCTGCAAAAAAAAACATGTCAGTCTGATGGGAAATAGCATAGCCTAAGCGCCAATAGTCTACTACAAGGGTCCCATGCAAAGGCGCGTTCTTGAACAAGGATGGTAGCGCTCGACAAGAAAATGACCTTTGTGCCACAGACCTAAATTGGAGGAGGGCGGATCACTCATTACTTGTATCAGAATCCTCTATGCCGAAGCATGCGGACATAAAACTAGCGGAAGGCGGGGATAATATGCACGCCCTGAGGAGGGTCATGTGTCAAGAGTCATCCGCAGTGCATTAGTCCTTTCGCACACTCAAGCTGCTGCCAGACTCCGCCTGAGAAATATATGCAGGTGCGGTCAAAGTGCACTGTAGATGATCGCCAGGATACAAAGGAACAGGCTGGGAATCTGGTCACGGCGCACCAATTCTGTAATTCCACTAGTCCATGACGGGCTCACAAGAATAAAGGATCTCTCTCCCTCTTTCTCGCTCTCACTTTCTGGGTACTGTATCGCCAGTGGACGGCTCCTGTTTATTGTTTTTGTATTTTTCGTGCTAAAATAGTAATGTGTGTGCATATTCCCGGGCTGGCGCGTCCATGTACGGCGCGCAAGTATCAAGGCGAGGGGGGAGGAGACGCCTTGCCATATCCAGATTAGAGGCATCTGATGTATGCCTCAGCAAGTACTGCCCCTCCCTCCTGTTCAGTTTTCACACGCGAGACTAAGGTGAAGATCCTAGCCCTCACTTTTTCGTTCTTGCTGCAGGGGCATCCTACGAATCACAGCCTAGTGGGCTGCGGATATTCATTACGTGCATGTGTTTGATACCAGAAAGGCCCTTTCTCATGAGCGGTACTTGTACCTGGCTTCGCATGTACTCTTGCCTAGTAGAACAATGATCCACTAGTGCCTGAGCAAAGAGACGCCATAGGCCAAATTCCAAAGGTGCCATATCAAGGTCGCGTGGCGACATGGCGACAGCCAAGGGTCCCAGTGAAGATCCCGGAGGCGAAGGTGACTGAGCCAAGAGGCACTTATGCGAATTACGTTAGGCATTAATGAAAAGCAACGGAAGAGGAAGGGTTAGAGGCACCTGGGCAAACTGCCAGGCTCGAGACAAACAAAGGGGAGGAAGGATCCAAAGTTGACTTTACGCCCAGCTCGCCACGGACGATGGGTTGATGAATGTAATTATCGCCGCGCAAGACTAGCAGGTGAGGATGCAGGTACGAGGCCTTGCTAAATCGCGTTCGTCTGTTCTTGTTTCATTACTTGTAGACTATATACAATGTATCCGTGGTCTAAGCCGAACCCAGGGGCCTGACCAATAGGATCGCAATCCATTTCCCAGACCTGTCCTGCCCAGGGTGCATGTCAACATTATCGCCACCGTTGCCATGTACTCCTACAGGTAAAAGTCCCTCTCCTTGAAGGCAGATGATTAATTATTGTCAGGGCTAGGGACTGTAGCACAGATGATGTAGTTGGATAAGAGCTGGACGAAAGGGTGCGGCGAGAAGAATGTGATGCGAAAGTGTAGGCGACCAATGAAACGCCGTGCGCACCATTGGGAGTTAGCGCTGCCAGGGCTCTCAACAGAATGTGGTGATTCTGTAATAGCTCATTTTGTTCTGTGAGACGACACAATGCATGTGCAAACACTACCCTGAACAAGCAGGGACGGACAGTCTATCGACCATTGACGTTGTCGTTTTTTATTTTCTGAGCCACAAGCACCATCCATGGGGATCACGCCTTCTTGGGAACGCCTGCAGAGCCGCCCATGGCCAGCTCGACAAACAGACTAGCAGAAAATGGATGGCGTATTCTCATTGCCCATTAGACCATTAGCCGCAGATAAGGGTGCTCTCAAGGGCGTGTCCAGGAACAGGGGATCCGCGCTACGCCTGCATCTGTTGACGGGCGTGATTAGCTAGCGAAACGACCATGTCCAGGGGACGCCCGAGGGAGAGTGCATGAGGGTGTAGCATGATGGCTCTCAACAGAGCAGCAGTCGTAGAGTGTTGACGTCTCTCCCATGAGGGCCACCCCCGATATTAGTGCGACGGCCTTCCATCACGCGTGGCTCTAGTCGTTATTCTATGCAATGAAGCACGACAGGAGCCATGCACAATGACCTTTGGAGCCTTCGCCACTTTGAAGATCGCGCCCTTCACCATCAACGACGCGTATAAAAGGACCCCTGTCTCGACCGATATTTTGTTTTTATTCCTCATTCCACCACATCCTCTTCAGCTCTTCACAGCACAAAGCACTCCACCTTCCTACAGGTTTACGCCCACTTCCTTCACTCACCCTTTCTACTCCAGTCCTCCCACCATGAAGTACACCATCATCCTCGCTGCTTGCATTGCCCTCGTCCAAGCCGCCCCCTTGGTCTCGCACGCCACCAACGGCAAGCCCATCCCCGACTCTTACATTGTTGTCCTCAAGGAGGGCCAGACCGCCTCCACCTTTGCGCCCAAGTTCAACTCCATCGGCCAGCGCAACGCCCGCGGCGGTGCCAAGCCCAAGATCATCCGTCAGTACAAGGCCATCCCCGGCTTCCACGCCACCTTCAACGCTGCTGCCCTCAAGGAGCTCCAGGCTTCCCCTGAGGTCGAGTACATTGAGCAGGATGCCATCATCACCATCAAGGCCGAGCAGGCCAACCCCCCCTCCTGGGGTCTCACCCGTGTCTCCCAGCAGGAGCTCGATCTGACCAAGCCCTATGTCTACAACGATGCTGCCGGTTCCGGTGTCACAGCCTACATTGTCGACACTGGTATCTTTGCTGATCACTCTGACATCAAGGGCCGTGCCAAGTTTGGTGCCAACTTTATCGAGGGATCCGAGAACACTGACGAGAACGGCCACGGTACCCACGTTGCCGGAACCATCGGAGGCACCACCTACGGTGTTGCCAAGAAGGTCAACCTCGTTGGTGTCAAGGTCCTCGATGCCGAAGGATCCGGTGCCACCTCGGGTGTTGTTGCCGGTATGGACTGGGTCGTCGAGAACGCCACTGCTGGAAAGTCTGTGGTCAACATGTCTCTCGGAGGCGGCAAGTCCAAGGCCATTGATGATGCTGCTGGCCGTCTCTTTGCCAAGAACATCCCCTTGATTGTCGCTGCCGGCAACGACGAGAACGTTGATGCTTGCGATGGCTCCCCCTCCGGTGCCGACAACACCTTCACGGTCGCTGCTTCGGATAACAAGGACCAGACTGCTTCCTTCACCTCCTTTGGCAAGTGCGTTGAGATCTTTGGACCTGGCGTCGACATCACCTCTGCTTGGATCGGAGGTGCCGATGCCAAGAAGACCATCTCGGGTACCTCGATGGCCACCCCCCACGTTGTCGGAGTTGCTGCCTTGTACCTGTCTGAGGGTGGTTTGGACACTGCTCAGGCCCTCTTTGACAAGCTGTCCAGCACTGCCACCGCTGACAAGATCCAGGGTGAGCTCAAGGGATCCCCCAACAAGTTGGTCTTCAGCGGCGGAGCTGGCGGTAACTCGACCCGCTTCTAAGCAATAGACCCCCCAACGCGTCTTTTTTTTGTCCCTGTGCTTCCTTCTTGTGTTGATCATGGAACGGCACTCGCCTCTCTCTCTCCCTCTCTCTCTTACACGACGACAGACGAAAAATGAAAGAAAATACTGACGAGAAAAGTAATATAATAAAAAAACGAGGGTGTTGATCGCCCTATAAAAAGAATTTCTGGTGCTCAGGCCGGTTGGTGTCGATGACGAATACCTAACACAGATCGATCGAAGAGGGAGCAACAAAGGGTCCAGATCTTTATGAGCCATTGAGTGCGTGGCAAGCCGAGGATGCAGCAGCATGCCTGCGCTGACTACGCGCTGCAGGCACGCGGACAAGTGCGGCCATTGCTGCTGCGGGGTGTGCGCAATGGATGGCCTTGGTGTGTCAGGAGCCCAACGTTTGCAGTCGACAGAGCCAAGGAACAAGATCGACCCGCCCAAACGGGGCTTGAACTGATCGACCCCGACTATAGTAGCGGTATACTATTTCTTCAAGTACTTCAGCTGCTGTCTCTCGTCTTTTGTCTTTGGTCTTTCTTTGCCCTTCTCACCGTTTCACTTTACTCCTTTCAGCTCACTCACTCTCTTGCAGCACCATTGTCGCCTGTCTGCTCATTGCCCGCTGCGCCCATCCCTCTGCCCCTCTGCATTCGCGTATTCTCATTCCTCTTGGTCACAGGCTACGCATTCACCCTGCCACAAGACCCGCATTCGCCTTGCCACACGCCTGGCATTCCACCATGCCTTCCAAAGACACTGTCGCTGTACCCCAAGACTCGGTCTGGTACCTCGCCTATGGCAGCAACATGGACCCCAAGGTCTTGACAGGCCGTCGCAAGATCCAGCCGCTCGAGTCCCGCCCCGTGGTCGTCCCCGACTACTGGCTGAGCTTTGACATCAACGGCATCCCCTTTGTGGAACCATGCTTCGCCTCCATCCTCCGCATCGACAGCACCCGACTCCATAACAAAGCCTATGCTCTTGAGGTTCATACAAGGACCCAGTACGGACGCGAGTTTCTGTGGGATGAGAGTCACCCAAACCACCCCGAGCGATCCTTCCCACCTGTTCTCCAAGGAGTGGCCCACAAGATTACACTGGACGATTGGCAGCGTGTCATTCAGACAGAGGTACAGTAATAGGATTAGAAAAAAAGAATCTCTCTTTGCTTTTTTTGTTTTGTGTGGGGACTCATCCATAGGCAAGACAACACCGGCTAAATGTTTTTTGCCTTTTGCTAATTTATCAGGGAGGATGGGGCCATGATGTGCCGACGGGCTACAACCAGATTGAAGTCGACTGCAGGATCGTGGGCACCGAGGAACTTATCAGTGCAAAAGTCCTCGAAGCACGCCCATTGTCGATCATGTCGCATTGTCAACCGAGTGCTCGTTACAAAAGCCTTCTCACCGCCGGTGCAGCCCATCACAACCTCGACCCAGCCTACCAGGACTACCTCGCCCGTATTGTGCCCTACGAATGTACAGGTGTTCGATCGAAACTGGCGCGTGTCCTGTTCATGGGTGTGAATGCCCCTATCCTGATGATGTTCACCATCCTCTTCTGGAAGAACAAACGCAAAAGTAAGGAGCAATCGCCAAGACCGCCGTATTGGGCGGCATGGTGCTTTGACAAGGCCTCGAGGTTCTCGAGCATCGTTCATGATTATTTGGTCTCACCTGTGTTGGGATCGGGAAGGTGTTCGTCCGTGGCTCATCAGGCATTGGTCAGGAAGAGGATAGAATTGCAATTGAACGATGGCAAGACCAAAGCAGAGCAGCAATCGTGTAGGGAGGCAGAGGTTGACAAGGAAAGCTCGGCGCTCAAAATGGCCGAGGAGGTTGTTGAGAGCGTAGCAGCGTGAGGTCGTAGAACATGTCAACCCCCCCCCTCGATCCATTGAAAATCCTAGGCTTTCCTGGATTACTCTTTTCTGCTTTCTCTCCATCATAGTACCGCATAGACTAGATGTGCACAGTTCCACGCTTTGCTGGAGAAGTAGAATCTACTATATTGCTGATTTGTCTAATGTTACACTGGCTGTGGGTGGGTTGGCTTATTACACGCCAAACTGGGTCTCGAGCGTCTTGCGGCCAGAGATGACCAGGTTACCCATGACGCCTGCCATCAGTAAAGAAGGCATTGGCTTTGGTTGGCGAATGGTTCTTTTCAGGTTGAGGAAGAGATACATCAGGCACCATGCTAATCAGATCATCGCACGATCGAGTTGGAATTTTTTTCAGTAAGTGTTCAGTGACAGGAATTCATACGCATACAGCAAACGGGGCAAAGAGACGTGAAGATGCTTACAAGTAGTGGTCCCTGAGCCATTGTCTGCATCATTCATGTACTTCATGTATCTGCCAGGGGGTTAAAAGAGATGAAACCATGGATTGGATTGTTTAGCACACCTGTAAAGAGCTTTTAACAAGCGCACAAAAAAGCGTCTTTGTGCATCCTGGCTGTTTACCCTGATCCGGCAAAAATGGCTGAGAATCCCATCATCACACCAAAGTGAGGCATGCCCGGGCTAAGACGGGCAGCTGCCGGAACTGTGGCCGCACCTGCCAAGTCAAACAAATCGGGGCAGGATCGAAGCAGGGTCGAAGCAGGTTAGAGGGCAGGCTGGAAACTTTGACAGAACCACCAAGCGGTTTGGTATTCAGAAAATCTTACAGAGGGCGGAGAGCGACCATTCTGGGTATGGAGATGCAGCGAGATTGTAGAGGGTCGAGCGCTGGTACTCGAGCACAGTTGGTGTCGTTGACATGGCGGTGGGTGATGTGGAATGTGTAGAGCCGAGGACAGTTGGGCGCGTCCGTTGGGACAGTGCGGGAACACTTGGACAAGTGACTGCCGATCCCAGTGGCAGTGTGGCTTTGGTGTAAACAGCTTTTCTTTTTTTTTTCTGGCAAAGAGCAGCAGCGTCCTTTGCATCCTTGCATCCTTGCATCGTTCGTTTATTCACAGACAGCAAGCAGCATCGGCACAGACATCAGGCTACCAGGAATAGCGGGACTCATACAGGCAAGGAAAGGAAGACAGTGGGACAGAAAACACCCTTCAGCAACACATCTACACACGCACAACTTATCCCTCATGGAGCGTGTCCTGGACAAAAAGGCTGCCGCAAGGGCTATGGCCGCACCCGCCCCCATGAAGAAGAAAAAGCTCGTCAGTACCATCATCCGCCCCAAAACAACCCCCAGCTCAAAACCAGCAACCGTAGCAGCAGGTGCAGAGTCCAAGAAGCGGAAAGCTGGCGACAACAATACCAACGAGGACAAGGAACACACCACGCCCGACCATGACCTCGACTTTCTCTCTCTCCTCTCTCCAGCCCTTTCCTCTGCCAAGAAAAAGTCAAAGACGAGTAGCGCCACTTCCTCTTCGGGCTCCACATCCACATCAGCATCATCCTCCACTACGACAAAGACAAAGACCTCCTCCTCCTCCGTGTCAACAAAGCCCAGGGCAGGACCCCAGGTCGTAGTCTTTGACGCGTCCAAGGTCGACCGCAAGAGTGGTTCCGCATCCGGCGGCGGCACAGAATTCAGCTTCAAGAAATTCATGTCTTCCAAGATCTCCAAACTCGATGAGGCACCACCCCCCATGGAGAACCCATTGACCGCAGAGGAAAAGGCAGAGGAGCTCGAGAACAAGCGCAACGATGCAGAACTGCATTCGTTGATCAAAGCCAGTCGCTTGTTGGAACAGTACAATGCTGATCAATTGGACGGTGTCGAACGGAGGCGTCATCAACGGGATCAACTTGTCAGTCTTGGCATCCAGGTATTGACCTTTTTTTTCTACTCGGGGGGTTTTTTGTATATGCGCGGTCTGTAAAGAGTTCAGAGATTTACGCCAGAATTCCTAACCCACTTTGATGTCTAATGTATACCCGAAAAACAGAAAAAAGAAAACGTCAAGGTGCCACTGCAGATCAGCTTTGGCATGATGTCCAAGCAACGCGAGCGGGATATGAAGGAACTGGAGGAGGCCAAGAACAACGGCACATACCACAAGAGCATCAAGCACACCTTTGCCGCTGCTGGAGGCAAAAAGAAGGAAAAGTCGCGATCGGACCGAGGACTCAAGTCGTCTATGGGTCGATTCAAGAACGGAATGCTCACCTTGTCCGAAAAGGAGATCAAGTCTGTGCAGCGCGAGGGTGTCAAGAAGAAGAAGGCACCTGGAAAGAAGTCTGGAGGTGGAGGAGGTGGCGGTGGAGGCAGCAAGAAGAAGAAGGGCAAGGGCCGCCACTAGACAACCTATCGCCAACGGGGCTCCTCCTTTTTTGTATTTTTACTCATCACAAAAATCCTCATCCTATTAAAGCACTCTTTTGCATCATGACACTATGGTTCGGTTTACTCAAGTTACAAAAGGTTAACGTAGGGAAATTAGAATATTATATGTTACAAAAAAAAGTAGTTACAGTGCTTTTCCATTCTGTCCGCTCTTGAGGCCAAGCATCATCTTCATGTTCATCCAGCGGGTTGTCGTCCCATGGCCACCATGGTCGCTTGTCTGTCCATATCCACCATCGAGATCTCCATCACTTTTCCTGTCTGGCTGTCTCGAGCTCGTTCGTGCAGAGATCACAGGCCCGCCTGGCAAAGCAACTGATCTCTCCTGCGGCGGCTGCCGCTGCTGCTGATATGGTTGCTGCAATTGCTGTTGACGGTACTGTTGCTGAACCTGGTCCTTGTATTGAGCAGGCAGCGCCGGCAATGGCCTTTGTACATTTCCGAAACCATGCACAGATTCAAGAGACGACAAAGATAAATCCGGACTTGATTTGGAGGAGCCCTTGACCGAATAGACACCTGTAGGCCGCTGCTTCCTCATGCCATATGATTCCAGTGTGGGTCCCGAAGGAAACGACGGCGGCAATGGAGGTGAGAGGGGCGAAAGTGAATGAATTGAAGAGGGGGACTTTGGGAGGGGCGGTAGGTCGTTCATGAGGCCACCATAGGAGCAAGAGAGTGTCTGAATGTGGTCGTCAGAGGATAAGCGCGTCTCTAGAAATGGAGGATGTATATCAAGAACCCGCTGCTCATGAAGTTGCTGCTGCTTTGGCTGACTCTGCAGGAAAAGTGGCGATGAGGGCGGCGAGGGCGAGAAGGAAGATGGCGACAGCGGTTGTTGATGAGCGGTAATTGGTAAGAGTGGTGGAAGGCTGGATGGCCCACGTGCGGTTGGAGACGTTGGCGACGTGGCCCCAGTGGTGTGGGATGGAGAGCGCGGCGGTGAGATGGGGACAGCGACAGGCGACGTGGGCGACGGCGTCGAGGATGAGGGACCGACCATGGTCCCTATGGTCAGCTGTCGTGGAGGAGGCAACTGGTTCTCGAGTTGCAGAACCGGGTGATTGGGCGCTCTCAAGCCAAGCATGCTGGTGTCGCGATGGCCGTATGGATCTTTGGCGTCCATGTCGGAAAGTTGCGTAGGCCTGGACTTGGTTTGCAACTCCTTCTCTAACGTGACCTGGCGCCTAGATTTGATGGACATCAAGGTCGCCTTGGGACCAATGGTAGCTGTCGGGGTTGTCGTTGGCAGCATATGGCTCTGCTCGTCAGTGCCACGGCCAGATGCACCTTTGCTGGTAACGGGAGAGGGTGTTAGCACCGGCGAAGCCCAAGTCATGGTCATGGTCGTGGCTGTAGCGGTGACAATGGTCGTTAGAGGTCGGGATGAGGGAGCACTGGATGTAGAGCTCGTACTTCCAGGAGTTTCTAGTGCCTCTGGTTGTTCTTTTTTCGGCGGGAGCGAAGACGACCGCCTTGCAATAGAGGGAGAATTAGGCGCGCCACTCTCCTGAACGACGCCTGTGACACTGTTGTCTACAGTAGTGCTCACAGCAGGACTTGTAGTAGCAGGTGCCACCAATGGCGGGCCCAAGATAGATGCACTAGAATTGGGGGTGATGCCACCCGCGCCGCTGTTGGGAGCATGGTCGCTGCTAGCAGCACCACGGCTACTCTTGCTGTTCGGGGAGAATGTTGCAGGCATTTGGCCAGTTTGCATCAGCGAGGATCGCCTTCCAGGGACTAAGGTTGCTTTCCGCATGGACGTGGATTTTTTTAGGGCCACATTGGAGGGCCCTGAGCTGTTCGTGCCTGAAGAGGCAATTGAGGAGCTCGGGGCACTTGGCGTGCGGCGATCTCTGCCGAGACTATTAATCTCGGCTCTTGCCTTGTCCCTGATAAGATTCGTGTCGTTAGGCCACTTGAGGAGAGCGGCAGTGACGCTAACTTCCAGACCCCTGAGGGGAGCTGCGGCTGCTGCGTCCTTTTTCATTGGAGCAGATTCGTCAACGGTATCAGGGGCAGTCTGAGCACTTAATGCAGAGGTCGTAGACGCTGTGGTGGGGGACGCAAATCTGGAGGCGGTCGACAGTGAAGACGAAGACATTAAGGATTTGCGCTTTGGTGACGACGAGAGTAGCGAGCCAGCCAGGTACGGCGTGGACTGGCCCACAGGTGTGCCTGCTGGCGATGAGGACGGGTCGCAGGCGGGGGAGGATGCAGATGGGGACCCGCCAAAAGTATAGAGCGAGTCCTCCGTGTTGGAGAGGCCGACGGACCAGTCAACATCAAAGACAGCAGCGAGATAGCTGTTCAAGGACTGAGGCAGCTCTGTTGATTTTGGTCGTGGTAGAGACGCCCCTGTTGGCGGGGAGAGATATCCCGAGGACGGCGTCGAGGATCTTGAGGACGCTGATAAGGATGAAGGGGACAAAGTAGTGCTGGTACCTGAGGTGGAGGTCGAAGGCGAGGTAACGGAAAGTGTGTATCCGCTCGAGGACGAGCGTGGAGGCGAAGGAGGGGTGATGGGTGTAGCGGGCGGTGAGCGTGGAGATGCGAATGCTGTTGGCGACAAGGGGTCCAATTGGTTGTGGAGCGTGGGCGCCGACACGATGGCCGTGCGCGCGGTCTACCAGGGAAGAAAGAAACGAAGACGCAGAAAGAGACCGTTAGAACTGCACGGTGCCATTGAATGTCCCTGAAGTCTTCTGAGCCCTTGTAAAAAGTAGATGCTGCTCTGTGGGGTACCTTCACTGCTGCAGCTGAGCCCGCGGAGAATACTCCGTCAATGTCGTTATCGTTATCGTTGTCGTTGTCGTTGTCATTGTCGCTGGCGATGGGCTCGCCTGCTCGAGGATTGCTGTTTTGCGCCCAGTCTGTTGTGCACTCGGCGCCCTGGTCATTGCCGTCCCCCAGCCCTGCTGCATCCAATGTCTGCTCCATCCACCCAGCCTGCTCGCCCACCTCGGAGGACAACTCCGACGAGCTGTCGCCTTCGGGGACACTGCCATCATGGAACCAGTCCAGCTTGGGATTCAACTCGTATATCAGAGTGAGTAGGTTCTTGACGAGGATGCGTCTGTGGATGGAGAGCGAGCGTGAGGAAAAGACGTCGCTGTTGAGCTTTTGGTTGGACATGGCGACGACCTGCATGGGTGTCCTCAACCCAAGCGAGGCGCTGTACTCGTTTGAGAGAGCACTGCAGGGCGACTGGCCATAAAAGTACGTGTTGCTGACAATGCTGCTTTGTGCAGCTGTAGTTTTCACCGTCGGACCCTCAACGTCCTCGAGGTCGTCGTCGGTCAAGGAAGGGATGGCGCTGTAAAAGGCACTGTAGTGATCGCTGTGCAGCAGTGGAGTCTGAGGTGCAGTAGGTTGTGCAGGTTCTGTTCCTGCAGCCGAATCTTGCGAGGGCATTATTATCAAGTCGTATGTTGCGTGGAGTACAAGTCAAGTTGTTGTTAGGACAGAGTGTGCAGGCTTGCTGAGTACGTGCGGAGTGGAGGCATATAAGTGGGAGGATGAGGTGAATGCAGGCGGGGAATGAGCGGGAGACACGCGCTGTGCGAGCAGGAGGAATGTCGAGCCGCGGAATGAGGGAGAAGAAGACGAAGGCGAAGAAGAAGAACAGGGACGAAGGCAGAGGTGAGAGAGAAAGCGAACAGAATAGAAAGAAAGAGTCGAATTGGCCCGAGCAATTGACGCACAGTGAGCTTTTCGCGGACTTTGTACGCTGGTTGGTTTCGGCTGTCCCCAGTCCTCAGGGGGAAACACACACGCCAAACAAATCCATCAAAGATGGCCTTTGTTGTCACAGGCCTGCCTGGCCTGTCGAATGGCGGGAAAGAGTGGTCTCGAGCCCTTGTTGCCCTGAGCAATTGCACACCCGCGTCCTTCACTCACCCTCTCGCTCCTTCGCTCTCTCGCTCTCTCACTTTCTCTCCCTCTCTAGCTCAGGTCAACGGCATATAGAGCGAGTTGATGCTCACTCCCCACAGAGATTCATGCCACAGCAAACGCGGGACAATCAACCGGCAATAAAGGAAGGGGGCGTAAACAAATACAAAAAAAGTCTTGCTGCAGGCGACTACGATAGTGCAGAGTGTGGCATGAGCCAAGGTGAGCGCCCCAGGGCGAAAAAAGGATGAGAGCCTTTGTACCTTTTTTTTCTTTCTTCCTTTCGTTCTTTCCTTCCTTCACTTTTCTACCGAACGTCTCTCAAGACTGCAGAAGGGTTATAGTTTACTCGACTACCGGACGTGCCACACGCATGTGGGAAGGCATGGTGACACGGAAACTAAATAAAAAAAAAGAAAACATGTGGAGAGAGAGAGAGAGCACATGCTCTCGGTTCTGTGTCGCGGGGGACGAAAGTACTGGGGGGCGAACAGAGATAAATGCTTCTCGCCAAGTGGCCCTTTCTGCTTCAACAACGGGTCGCCTTTTTTTAGGTAAAGATGCTGCGGAGCTCCAAGAAGGCAACGCACTATGGTACTCTATGTAGCAAGGCGCGAGGCTGTCAAAGTCAAAATGTCAGGCGCACAAAACAAGGACGCCTCGTGAATCGCGTGTTATTTTTACTTCAGCTTAGAAAGACACGTCTCAGAGAGCGGCGAACGCACTCTCTCGCGCAACCAACACACGTTGTTACGAATCACAGCCCTTCAATTGAATCTAAGCCCAGGCGACTATCGCTATCCCTCTCTGAGTCAATGAGCAACCGTGTGCCGCTGTCTGTGTGTATGTGTGGCATGATACGTACTTGGTTTGCCCAACCTCACTTTCTCGCTCCTTCTTTCGTTTTCTCTCGACTCTACTCACCAGGCTGATTCAGATATCAGGCAACCAAATTGCCTATTCTATCCCTCCTCTTCCTATATCGCTCATCCAGCTGCCCTTGCTACTAAAGCTCAACTGTCTCACGCCATCGAGAATGAAACGAACCCTTGACCGAATCGAAGTATTCTAAACGCATTCTCTTGGACCGGAGTCTTCTGGGACCCAGACCCTTCATCATTTCCCCAACAGCCGGGCTTAGCCGGAGCCACTGCCACACCACACTCCTCGAGTCGCTTCCTCAACTCAAGCAGCGCCTTGACAGTATCGTCGGATAAATCTGCGGTCAATGTGTAAACGACCTTTGCGTGTTTGTATATGTGGTTGAAAGTGTTTGACGATGCGAGTGTGACATAAGCAGGCGGGCAAAATGTTTCGAACCATAAAGTCAGGATCTATGTCAGCCTGAAGAACGCATCGGGATGCATCTAGACGCGTCGCAGCTAAAATATTGCACTGTACAATCGCCCAGTAGTGAGGGGACACGCGTTTATTCACGATAAACTCTTGTCCAGCACTGCTGGATCCTTCAATGCCGTCCTAATTGCATCGACCGTCCTCTCCATCTCTATCCTATCCTGGGGTCTACTCGCCTCTGTACGGTATTGTCGTTTCACAGGAACAACCACCAAAGCACCGAAACGACCAACGACCGAGAGCAAAAGAGTAATAGCAAATACAAAGCTGTTAGCCACTAATCACTGGAATGAACGTGCTCGGACCTTCCGTCAACTGAAGGGTTGTTTTTACCTTGCAAGATGTCGATGATGGTCTCTACAAGAGAGGGAAACGCAATGGCCAGCACCTTGGCACTCTCTAAGACATCTTTTGAGAACGCGGTGCTCACAAGCAAGGACTCAAGTTTTGGCAAGATAATATCGGTCGCCATCTGCATGGTTCTCGGCAGTGGAAACCTCTCACATATCAGAGCCGCCAGTCTCAGCGCAAAGACCTGGGGCGAGGGCTCGCCTCCGGCTCTGGAACCAGACATCAGAGCCGCGGGCGGCGGAGCAGTGACGAGCTCATGCAGGAAATCAAGACACACATGAATCGACTCTATGCCTGCAACGGTCGACGGCAAAAGATCCATAGCATAGCCCTGGAAATGAACCAACTTTGGAAAGATTTTGTGGTCGACAAAGAGCTGGTGGAGAAAATTGAACGTAACTACACGGATCTCCTTGAGCGCATCCATCACGCTTTCCTTGCTCGTAAGGTCCTTGTCCTCGGGTCGCGCCTGACAAGCCTCGAGCAAGAGCTGGATTAACGTTGTGTCCTGGATATAGAGCATTGCGCTGAGGTTGGAGTCCTTAAACTGCTGCCACTTCTTTTGTGCTTGTTGCGCCTGAAATGGCTTGCGATGCTGATGCCTTTGAAGAGTCGCCTGCGAAGTCTCGAACTTCTTCCGGAACCAGTGACGCGATCCTACCATGACTGCACCGAGGATCTGAATAAAGAGACGAAAGATGGTCGGCGTGCGAAAGACCTGAAAGTCGACTTTGAACAGCAAAAGCGGATCCTGCACAAGCCATTCAAATGAATAGTTCC
The DNA here is from genome assembly GCA_029449245.1 of Mortierella alpina. NCBI lineage: Eukaryota > Fungi > Mortierellomycota > Mortierellomycetes > Mortierellales > Mortierellaceae > Mortierella > Mortierella alpina. The sequence goes on along the minus strand of JANATF010000023.1, from coordinate 163,519 downwards.
CAGGCTGTTTCGCGTTCAAAGCCGGCGGTACCATAGGAAGAGTTGGCAAAGGATATTTAGTTCCTGTCGGTGCATCAGGAACAAGCGCCTGGATAGTCATTGACCAGAGTTCATGGGGCATGACACTGTTGAGCTGGTCCCATGTCTTCTTGAAGGCTTCCATAACTGTAGGATTTGATCGTGGATCAAGCAGAGATGGCACACTGGCCTTGATGATGGATCCTGCTATGCTCTGCCTGTCCGCCTGCGGCAGTCTCTGGTATGTATGATAGGCTAGTAGATTAAACATACCTGGTCAGCAAATTCTATATCTATGATGTGCCCATAGCGACATGCTCACATGTCTGGGTTAACCAACAATCAAACACATAGGCTACTCTAATACCTTTAACAGCTGAATCCGGGTTCTCAATGTGTTGCTCAAGTGCCCTGAAATGGCGAGTCATAAAGAGCGATACGCCCAGCGACTGCTCTGACTCTGGCACAAAGCTATACGTATATCTGTCTGTGGTGCCTGAATCTCCTGCGGGGACTACTGCGGATGTTGATGAATTGGCCGCTGGCGATGAACTGGACAATTCTTCTTCAAGTAGCAGTGTTGTGACGTCAAATAGCTCTGGAAACTGTGCGTTGACGAGCTTGAGAAACATGGGCTGCACTGCTTTGAAAGCCATTCCACCTTGAAAGTTTTGCACATAGAGAAGCACCTTGCGGATCTGAACATGCTCCAGTAAACTGGCATCGTACTCTAAAGACCATTGGGCGAATATCAATTATCTAGCCAGCAGCAGCCAGCAGCCATTGACACATACACATAACTTTCCACTAGGCAATGCTTACCTTGATTCCTCTCTGCGTTATCGTTGTCCTGGTTCGTCAAGCAGACGTCGTTGTTCAAAAGCATGTACAGGACAAGGAGTACTTTGGCGGGCGTGAGATCGTCGGAAGGTCGACTGAACAGAGCACGTATCTCTCGTTCGGGTATTCTTGTAATTTGATCCGATTGCGATATGGCTGTTGTGTAAGCGTGAAGCAGTGGAATTATGTTGGCATCCAGAGGCACAGTCGTAGCCTGAATTTGCTCCATGACCCAAGATCGAACGTCGATCGAGCTTTTGTGGAAGACTCCGTGCTTCAACAAGTGAGAGACGCAAAAGTTGGACACTGAGCGCAGCTCCGATGCATCGCGGCTTGATGAGTCTTTCTGTTCCAGAAGTCTACTTTGTGCTCCTGGTAATGTAAACGTCCCTGTTGATTTTTGCGTAGGCGTGGTCCTGCCGAATCCAAGAGCGCAAGAGGCCAACTCCTCGCTCGAGAACAACGTCAAAAAAAGTGCCCCCAGCTCTGTCAGCCCTTTCCTGGGAACAACTATTGACATGGTCAGCACCTGCGAGGCGAATTCATCGACCTTCAATAGTTGCTGGGTTTGTAGATATATGGCGAGCAAGAGCATCTGAGGTGAATCCTGACAGCCAAGCAACTTGTGAAGAACGCGCTCCATACGATAACCTGCGTACTTTAGTAGTTGGGATGCACACATCAGAATTAAGCAGACTTTGATGTCGACCGTGCTTGGTTCAGGGGGTGACATCTCCAGCACGCCCAAGGAGATCTCTAGCTGTTCCGAGGTTAGGGTCAAATTCATCAGGCCGACCATGCCGGAGAGTATCCTGAGCAGCCTAATAATGGCCACGTGGTCTGGCCGTTCCGAGATAAGTTCGTCGTTGAGGGACGAAAAGAGAAATTCCATGATGGACGTCAAGCTGGTTTTGGTGACTGGATCCACGGCCGAGGTTAGCCACTCTGGTTGTCCTTGAAGAATCCTGTTCATGAACGATATTTCATCGTGGCAATGCTCGATAGTGAGCTCGAGGGCAAGGTTAGGAAACATCTTTCTCTCGACTAATCGTTGGCGGACATGGCACGTCCTGTGGTCTGCCAGTTTGCATAGCCGCAAGAGGATCGCCTTGGCGTTGTTGAAGACGTCTGGCGAGCTCAGAATAGAGTCCACGGTCGGCAGGAACTCGGTGGGGTGATTGGCGATAATGAATGTGATCAGAGGTCCTGGATCCCGCACAGATCTTAGCAAGCGTACAAGCGTCTAGTCGATGCAAGAAGAAATATGAGAACGGCGCCTGTAAGCGCTTTGCTCGTTTCGATCGCGCCACTTTCTCTTCGTCCCAAACAGTATATCGCCCACCTCTATGTTGACGGCAGGGTGTGTACATCGGAGCGCCAAGACTGACAGCACATGCTCAACTTCCTGACGGTAGATCGGATTGCCGAGGATGCCATCGTGGACCCGTATTTGCTGCATGCTGTCAGAGTTGATTGCCTCTTCATGGCTCCTCCTTAGCCTTTCAAGTTCTGACAGTACGATTCTAGAGTGCATAGATGGATGCGACGTTATCAGCAACAGCAGCGTAGTCGAGACCGTTGCAGATCGCATTGGCGTCCGCTCAGGCACACTTGGTGTTTTCCTATTACCGCGCACGATCCTCTGGCGCTCCTGATTCAAATGGATTCCTTTGTGTGGGCCATTCCTTGTGAATGTTTTGCTTCTCCAGCTGGAGCTCCTCCTTGACCTGGCGCTGGACTAGAGCATAGTCGAGATGCATGTACTCCAAGACGAGTCCTGTCTATCAATGGACGGATGTAAAGAGTCAGGATCAAATGGCATTACTTCCTGTCCTTGCATGGCAAGCTTTTTTTTTGCCTTCCCGTCTGTGTTTTGAAGTCTCACGAGTGCGTACGTTTGGATAGCGGACCAAGAACGGGACGGATTCCAAGGAGAATCGAGAGAGGAGCAAAGGCACTAGCTGTGTATAGTCCTAGAGTGGGGCGAAAGAATTCCTTTCTGTCAGCTCAGGTGCCGATCTCTTCGATGCGCCTTCTCCATGGCATGCAATGTTTCTCACCAGGTTCTGATGCAGCCGCGGATCGCCCCCTGTCTCGACCAGGCGGAAGGCATCAGCTGCAGCGCCCATGGTGGCTCGTCGTGTTTGGAAGGCGGGGGGAGAGAGAAGAGCGAGCAGATGGATGCGACGACAAGAAGGAACAAAGCGCGTCTTCCGTCAGGACGAGAAGAGCTGTCTTTTTTCAGCTCGGCATCACGTGCACTACCGCGGCTGTACCTGCAAGACTCCCCTGCTGTGCCTAACGGAGAAACTCACACACTCCCATCGTGTCAACACTGTAACACTCCAACACCGACAGGCTCTTACCTGCACCTCGAGAGCATTATGGCATTCATATCGAATCAGGAAAGCAAGCCGACATGCAAAAGAGTATTGACCTTCAAGCTTCTCCTGATTTGAGCGTCATAGGTACTGTTACTTTCGACACCAGGAGAGTTGCATAGAACGTTTGCGCACAAAGATCTACAGATTGACCCCTCATACTTTACTAGGTTTAATATTGGCCGACAGTACGAGACATAGAATCGCACTCGTTCTCTACCGAGCTGCGACTTGTTCACTTCATCCAACGGGGTTTACATAGCAATAGTCGAGTATTTAACCAGACGGATGCTTGTTTTTTTGATGTGTTTTCAGTCCATCCGCTCGGCTGTAGGATTTCACGCAATGGGTACAGCTAAACCTGCGTACATTCGAGTGGCAGTCTGAGATGTGACGAGCCATGTCGCGAAGCCCTGCTGTGCTCTTGTTACAGCCAGCAAAGAGGCACCAGATATTTCTCTGTCGTACGCGTCTGATGCCTTTCACCTCCATCTGCCGGATCTGCTTTCCTGTGACTTCAGCGTTGTGCATTTGCATGCTGTGCAGCTCAGTCGCTTGCGGAAGGGCGTCCAAGATGATCTGTGTTCCTGTTTCATCAACCTTGTCAAGCATCGAGATTCGTTCGACAACTGCCGTCATTTTGGGTGATACGCCGCTCTTGCCATAAGCGGGGACCTCATTCCGAACCTTTATAGAGGGATCGGGTGAAGGAGAGGCAGTGATGATAACATCCAAGACGGCGCCAGGGTAGTGCTTGATGCGGTGTGGAACCATTCTACGAAGAGATCAACTTGGTGAGCATACTTTTTTCTTTTCTCATTTTGTGTCATGAGCTCCGTATGTGTCTCCTTGTTTATTACCTAATGCCTTTCGAATCCTTCGTCATAGCAGCGACAACGTCGCCGTTCTTGACATACTTGACACCAGGAAAGACCTGCTCGATGTCATCTCGGTAAACGACGCTTTGCCCATCAACGCTTTCAAGGGCGAGCTTCACGGTATCCAGCGTCTCAACCACGCGAAAGGATTGGGTCTCGTTCCTAGTCAAGCTTTAGGCCCAGAGAGTATTTTTGTTGGCGAGGCGAATGCTAGAACGAGAGTACGAGACACACTGGTTGGATGGCGGGGAGTGGTGAACGGAAGGTAGAATTCCTTATTTGGGAAAGAGAGTGAGTGTGCTAGAAAAAAAGGAAGGGGAGAAAAGCCAAAGGTCGACACTTTCCATCATGCATGCATGCAACACATGAAGGGGTCTTGAAACCTTTCCTGTATCCAAGGTCACCGAAAATAAACATGCAACAGCGCATGTCTTTCTGCGGGAATAGCAAGGCGAAGTAGGTGGTCTTCGCCACGCTCTCCCCACCACACTTATCCCCTTCTGCTGCACTGTGCACTGTACATGTACAGTATCCTGCGATGCCTAAAGAACTCATTCGCGTTCATAGCATGCCCTGAATTCCGATAACATCCGTTGAGCGAGGAATATATGGCCTTGTGAAAGGCAGACTCTTTCTTTACCAATCCGCTCGCTCCGCCAACTGTAAGGCACATCCTTGTGTCGGCTTGGTCATTCTTATTTCGTCGATGGTGCTGGGCGAGGAGGTGGTGCAGGGCATTTCGATTCAATTCATGTTGACATCCTGTCTCCAGAGTTCCTTGTGGCAATTATGCTTCAAGCTGCAAGCTCAATAGAGTTCCTTGTAGCCTTATCCTCATGATGCCGCTTAGGGATCCATCTCCTACAGCGTACCCAGTGCCATCAAGTCCTGGTCTGTCAAAAGTTAAGGCACAGCGTAGCGTGCCTGACCAAACGAGTCCGAAAAAAAACGTACTGCTGGTGCGCTTTAATATGTCTGTATCTGAGGGTTGATGAAGAGGTTGCACAGATAAAATGTGTTCCGATGGTGTATTCCAAAATGCTGTTTTCTCTCGTTTGTTCTCTTTCTGATCCGATCCGTCGCTTTTGTATCCGGTCGCCCAGCTCCCGTTTACTTCTTCTTCTTGCCCTTGGATGCCGATTGTGGTGCAGCCTGAGCAATCTGCTTGGCAGTCAAGCTCTTGCGGTCGACATCTCCACCGTCTGCGAATTCCAAATCTCCAAAGCCTTCCATGTCGCCAAACTTCTTTGCAAACTTGGAGAGCTGACCCGAGTCGTCGCCTGAGGCGTTTCCTCGCATCTCTGGGTTCCACAGAGGATGGTTCCGGGTGTCGCGAGTGAGGCGGATCTGGGGACGTGGGGAGGGAGTGCGGAGGGTGAATGTGGCGCCGTTGGAGAGGACAATGGTCTGATCGAACAGCTCGGGGAATCGTGAGCGGCTCTCTGAGGATGTGGTAGATGCTGCTGAGGAGGAGGACGAGCTGGACTTGTAGCGGAGCGACACTGACAGACTTGGGTGTGCTGTCCTTGCCAGTGGGCGAAGTGCCTGTGTGAGAAGAGCCATGTGGGTTGTCCGTGGGAGCTGTGAGGCAAAAGGAAAGCAGAGGAATGCACAGGAACAGGAAATGGACACTGCGATCAAGGAGTTTCGCCGAGAGATCACTTGTTGTTGACGGCGATTTGTGGCTGACATGCACACCCTGTGTATGTCACATGATTTACGATCTCAGGGCGGATGGCGATATCTTTCCAAGGCTTCTCGACACCCGCACCCACTGCTCGCATCGAGTATCACAGTCTTTTTCTTCCAGCTCTTAAGCTCTCGCCACAATCGTCCCACATCCACAAAGCGTTTACAGAAGGTGCATGTTCCACAGAAGCATATCTTCGGCATCGCTATCACCATGGGCAAAAGCTTCCATGATTCTAACAGCTTGAGAATCGGTCGGGGTGCCGTGTGGTGCGGATCACTTGTCGATAAGGCTTTGTGGGAGCCTACAAAACCACACATTCTCTACCTGATCAACATTTCTGACTCGCTCTCACGCCCTTTCGCATACAATGGTCTTTCACTTTTTTTTTCTCTATTGGTGGTCCCCACTACCATCTGCAGGATGCGCTGGATGACAGTGGTATAAACATCAATGCTTCTTCGTCAGAGTCCATCATCAATCCCTCTAGTCTTTTGACAGTTAGTTGCCGCCTGCACATTGACCCGTCTTGCTTGGGTTTACAAGATCACGACTCTCGACGTCTTCTCCCCATTTCTTCTGCCCTCACTGATACGCGATTGATGCTGGCTGCTGTTGTTTTGAGGCAACAACACCCGTCCAAGCCGTTCCTCAAAAGCTTCCACTGATCTCCTTTCCATTGACTCCTTTCCTCTGCTCCTTCCGCCCTATCGCCTCTATCCCATATGACCCATCCATTGACAGTGTCCATGCTCCCCAATGCGCCTGTAAAAGAAGCGCTGCTCAGCTCTACATCGGGTCGACTGCAGTTTCAGTCCAGCCCCACGGATGGAGATTGCACCCTGTCCTATGGGCGAGACGGAACTCATGGTTGGATGCCTAACCAGAGGCCTCACCCTGATTGCACCACTGCGGATCTTTATCGCAATGATGCACTGTTTCCTGCCAGGATCTTTGAAACCAATTATGGTCGTACGATCCGCCTGCTATTGGATCCGCAGAGGGCTTTACTACAAAAGAACTGGATCTCTACAGACGTCATTCAGCATCCGATCGTGGTGATGATGATGAAAAGAGGACGAACCAGCCAGGTGGATCAAAGCCATGTACCTGATAGTAGATCCTCGCTTCAAGAAATGGGGTCATCGTCACAGGAAGGAGCAAGGCCTGATTTCAAAAAGAGATCATCGAAGGTGAGCATGGCTCACTCACTTTGAATAGGACAATGAGAATCAATATCGCTTGACAGACGGAGCAAAAGTGGTGCCACTGCCAAAACACTGGTAGAATAACCATGGGACGCATTGTACTCTCTCCATCTCAGACAACGTCATTGGCTTTATCCTCCGTGGACCGTCCGCGTAAGCCAGGCAAGAAGCGCAAGATTGAAAACCAAGGCTACCATCAAAAAGAGAACGAGAAGTCAACACTTTTCCATATCTCGCAGCCACTGGCCAGGGACAACCCTCATTCGCTCTCCAGAATGGGTGACAAGGACGAGGAGCATGGAGGCCTAGAGGAAGACGTTCCCATAAAGTCCGGTCGCTGGTCCACTGCTGAAGACAGAGCACTTTTCCAGGGCGTTCGAAACCACCTGGCATCTCTCGGCCTCGAGCCCCAGCCCCCTGTAAACCTGCCATCAGAGATGGAGCTGGGACAACACAATGAATCCGCGAACAGTGCCCTGACCACGGCCAGCCTTCAAGGACATTGCAAGGAACCCTTCTCCGGTGCTGTCACGGAGGACAGCACATTTTTTGATTCGGTTGTCGATGCTTCATACTATGTGGATAGAGTCGATGGCTCTCTCGAGTCTTCGGTCGAGACTCATCCTCTCCTCTCGGTTTCGGCCATATCCCATTCTGGGTCCAGCGGTAGTCCTCGACCTAGCGCACTGGCACTTGCTGTTGGCAACAGCATTGCACCTACAGCCTCTGGAATAAGTGCTGTGGTCAGGACTGGATCGCAGTCAGGCCTAGAGCACATTTATGAGCAACATCCGCATACGAAGTTTCGTGTGGATACGTCCGGCCAAACCATTCTCTCTGGCGCGCTCTTTGAGGCATTGAGTGTGACAGCCAGCCATATCAGGACCTCAGTGAAGCGGGATCAAAGCGATATTCCTCAGGATGACTCTGACGACAGCAGTGGAGGCTATGAGATTATTTCTGAGCAGCCAAAAGGACACGATCAAGATGATCCCTCCTTCATAGTTGGCGGTCAGGAGGTCCAAAGTGCCTCACTTGCAGCTTGGCCTCATCTCATGCAACTGCCGCCATCTCCCGGAGCCCTCCATCAGCCTGTGGATGTTTCGAGGCATGCATGGACTTATCCTGGACTCTTCCAGACTGCAGACACGCAGCTAGACTCGCATCAGATTGTATCGCACCCTCAGGGCAACCCATACACTACTTTGACGTACTCTCAGAACCTTTCGGTTCCCACCAACCTCCCTTTCAGCTGTGAAGCACCCTTGATCCAGCCCACGACAACACTTTTGACCCAGCAGCAGCAGCGCGGCAACAATTTCAATTCTGGCAAGACTTTAGCTGTCGAGAACTATTGGTATCCACCGTCAGCCCTGCACCTTGATTCCATCGTCAATACCAAAGGCTACCGCGGCACGCATTTTCCTGACGGTCGTATCAGCAGCATCAGAATTGAAAACAACCATCTCGGCAACCAGGACGAATTTGATCCACTAAACTATTTGGAGCATCCTGAGGGCTACAGCTACTGTTCCAAGGCCCCCAGCAAGCTTGCGGATCGATTCGAGAGAACACAATATCAGCTTCCAGATCAACATCACCCATTGCTTTATCCACCGTACATCAACTTTTCACGGTCGCCCTCGACAAGACACACTCATTCACAGTCGCCACTTTCCTTCTCGCTGCCTCCATCATCTTGTAACTCTCCCCGCGTCCCCTCGGCCGCCCAATTATCCAAGTTTCCTACTTTTGACAATGGCGCCGATCAGTACATCAACAGCAGCAGCACAGGGACCTGCAAAGGTGCGAGTCGTAGCCATTTTGAGGAGAAGGACCAATCCCTGCACAATCAAGGTCTTGTTCACGACGTTTCGACTGATCTAAACTCCAGACTTGGGCAAGAGAGTACCTCCTTGCCTCAGACTCGAGAATCCTACGCTCTTGCCATCTCGCGGGCAATGGCCACCTGCCCATGGAACAAGATCACTCGCCAGTCCATTCCTGACCGCACAGGCGTCCAAGCACAAGCCCGATGGTCCGAGGCGTTGGATCCACAGGTAAAGAAAGGCAAATGGTCTCCCGAAGAAGACTTGCTGCTATTGAAGGGAGTGCAGGAGAGTCACAAATGCTGGATCTGGATCGCGGATGGGATCCCTGGTAGGACGCAGCGGCAGTGCCGGACGCGCTGGGTCCAGATTAGCACTCGTGCTGAACGGGAGGCTGCAGCGGCTGCGATGGCTCTTGCAAAGAGTCAGGCGCGAGGACTGTGAACCTTGTAACGAGCCTTGGAACGAACCTTGTAACGGTGGTTGCCTGGGGCTAGAGTACACCAGAGGTTTGAATCCGATGCAGGCTGGGTGTGAGGCACCCGATCAATAAAGGGCCATGCAAAGGCGATGTATGCTTTCTTGGAAGGCGTGCCAGGATCATCATGATCGATGGGCTGCCTGTCACTTGGAATGCAGGAGAAAAGAAGGGACCCCGCACGCACGCGCCGGACTGGAAAATGATCGATCGCCAATTGCCCGCGTTCCGAGCACGGGCGAAGTGGGCACTCCAAAAAAAAAAAAAAAAAAAGTGGGTGAATTGCTCCGGCTCAGCTGTCGGTTCATAGCAGGGTGCGCTAAAGAACCGCAAGCTCGCTGTTCCTCAGGCAGACGCTTCTTTCCGCTCTACTCCCTAGCCTCTCCGCAGACCACATACCCATCCCACCCATCCGTCCAGCATGACCCAAGTATGGCCTCGCGCAATGGATGGCATCGCCGTTTATGACAGGAATCATGGACTGCAAGGGCTGCCTCAACGCTCGCATGGTCCACGTCCATCGGCTTGTGCCCGACCATGCACTGGCTCGGCTCCTCGATCACCAATTGGCGCAAGGCACATGGAGACCACAAGGACGGGATCCCTTTCATCTCGAAACCAGGAGAAACCAGGATTCCGATCCCCAGCACCCGCACTCTTTTCTCACCTGGCTTCGCTCTTGTTCTACTATTCTACAATAGCAGATCCAAGTCGGCGACACGCTTCCCTCAGTCACTCTCAAGTACTGGTAAGAACAGCCAGCAGGCCATGAAGACTCTTGAAAAACAAATAGGGATTCCACCATCAGATCCGCGACGTTAATATCTGTCTTTTTCTTACACACGCAACGCGGCTATACAGCCCTTATGACCCCGAACTGAAGGACGCCTGCGGGATCCCACAGACCCTCAACACGGACTCGTTCAAGGGAAAGAAGGTCGTCATCTTTGGAGTTCCAGGAGCCTTTACCCCTACCTGCAACAACAACCACTTGCCCGAGTAAGCGCCAGCACACCTACTACCAGAGAACTACGGACGATTGTGCAATATGTGGACCGATCCAGCTGGGACTGACTCTGCCGCTCATGTCTGCCATGGTCGCAATTAGATATCATCAAAAGTACCAGGATTTGGTCAACAAGGGTGTCGACCAGGTCGTGTGCATCAGCACCGCTGATGCCTTGTAAGTCTAGAGGACAATGGAACTGTATTGCAAATGGATGACCGAGAGTCAGCACGCGGGACCTTTCTTGCTCAACCTGACGCAACCTGTTTTGTTTTGATAGCGTAATGGATGCCTGGGGCAAGTGGACGAATGTCAGCGACAAGGTCATTATGGCCGCCGACGGCAACGGTGATTTCGTCAAGGCTACCGGCCTTGTGCAAGGTAAAAGCACATGGCAGCGGTCTGATTACTGCATAAAAAAGGGGGGAGGTGCATGGAAGAAGTTCGATTCGATCGATCGACTCTGTCTGTCTGCCTCTGAATTGTTTGTCTTGAACACTATCGCATTGTACTCAAATTTGGTAACTTACTTTGCTTCAGACTTGACCAAGGTCGGAATGGGAGCTGTTCGCTCCAAGCGCTTTGCCATGGTCGTCGAGGATCTGAAGGTGACTTACATTGGAGTAGAAACTCAGTAAGTCTTGTTTTTGTTATTGCCCTTGGAAGCGATTGCCGCAGTACATGCAAACTGTCAGGAACGAGTGACGGACAAAGTGCTGATTCGGTAATACCCTTTGAACCCCACTTAGGTTCGGCGTCTCCGTGTCTGGTGCCGGAGCTGTCCTGGCCAAGCTGTAGAATACTCGCAACAATCTTGCGTTCTACAATAAAGTACAGCAACAGCATAAACAGCTCACGAGGAACGAGAACTGGGAAAAAAAGGACGATCAACGCCCATTGGTATCATTTTTTTTTTATTATCGGGACAGCAATCCCACACTTTTAAGCGCCTCCATTGTAGACGATGAGGTTAGGGGCACCGCCCAAGTTACCAACGACCTTTCCAGCAGTTGCAGTTGTATTCAATTTGCTGTAAACAGACGAGGCTGTGGGCAAGGTGTTGAAGGACAGGTAGAGGGCGGCAACACCGGCAACAATAGGAGAGGACGCGGATGATCCTGACAAGGTCTTCTCTGCAGCTCCAGCACCGATCCAGTCGGAGGTGATCCCCACACCAGGCGCAAAGATGTCGACGCAAGAGCCCAGTGACGAGAACGATGCCACCTTATCGGCTTGGTCAACGGAGGCCACGGTGAATGCGGTGGGTGCTCCCGCTGGCGAATTCTGGCAAGAATCGGCTGTTCCCGACGAACCCGAAGCAACGATCAAGGGAATGTTCTTGGCGAACAAGCGGGCAGCGGCATCATCCACGGCGAGGGACTTGCGACCTCCGAGGGACATGTTGACCACAGACTTGCCAGCGACGGCAGTCTTGGCGACCCAATCCATGCCCGAAATGATGCCAGAGGTAGAGCCTGATCCCGAAGCGTCCAACACCTTGACGCCGACAAGGGTGACCTTCTTGGCAACACCGTGCTTGAGGCCGCCCAGAATCCCGGCGACATACGTGCCGTGGCCGTTCTCGTCCGTGTCGGGGGATCCAACGATGAGGTTCAGTCCGAGCGAAGCTCTGCCGTTAAAGTCAGGATGGGCAGCGTTGATACCTGTGTCAAGGACATAGGCGGTGACGCCCTGGCCGGCTGCGTCGTTGTAGTAGTAGGGCAGGGTATAGTTGCGGTCGCGCTGTGAGACACGGACCAAGTGCCAGGGAGCTGGGCTCTGGGATGCCTGGGTGGTGAAGACTGCATCCTGCTCGACATACTCGACCTCGTCCGAGGCTAGGATCTCCTTGAGCGCAGCCTCGTTGACGGTGGCAGCGAAGCCGTTGATGGCGGTATTGAAGGTGCGGTACATCGAGGGCTTGCGACCACGGCCGTTCTGGCGGCGAGCAATATCCTCGAACTTGGAATAGAAGGTTGCGGGTGTGTTGCCATCCTTCAAGACGAAGATATACGAGTCTGGAATGCCGGCGGGTCCTCCATTGTAGAGCGGGGCTGCGTCGACGCAGGCAAAGGCGACAGCGGCGGCGACGACCAGGAGAGGAGTGGAAAGGCACTTCATCGTAGGGTAGACGGTAATGCGGTCGTGTGAGGAAGGAGAGGAAGAGAGGACAGTGAACAAAGAGAGAAAAAAAGACGGCAGGAAGAATACAAGATTGCGGGCACTGGGACAGCAGGGCGCCTATTTATGCCGCACAGCGTCATGGGCCTGTTGGAAGCACAAACAGCTGCAGCGGCGTGCCCAATCATCGCCCGCTGGACTCGCCCCAACTTGCACCATCGCCGCCTTCCTTTCAGTGCCAGGCACTCCTCAGGCACAGGTGCACCGCCTGGCGAGAGTGGTCGTGCAGTTCCAACTGTTTTTTTTGCTGCGCTTCCTGCAGGGAGACAATATCGCCCGCAGAGGAGCTTGTGCGCCCATTCTGAACAGAACTGTTGGCTTGCATGCTATTGTCGGCAGGGTGCAAGCTAGTGGCGCCGCGGACGTCTTTGTTAGACCCAGCGGCGTTTCTTGCGGACAGTGCATTGTTAGCCTTTAGTTCTGCCATCCAACATCATCGGCGCTGACATTTTCAAAAGTGTTACAGCACCATGACTTTTTTAACCATCGATAGGTCGACCCTGGTAAAAAAAATCTGAGAGCATTTGTTTTTCTTTGTCTGTGTTTTTTTTGCCCTTGCGAGTGAGATAGCCAACCTTTCTTGTCTTTGCCGCTCGTGCTAGGAACAATCAAGGTTTACTAATCAGCCCATAACCTATGTTGGTCCTCCCATGACGCCTTCCCCTGCCTGAATTTTTTTGTTGTCCATTGTTTAGTTCGCCGGTCGGCCTTCTCACGGTGATTCGTGTGAAAACACACAAACACGCACACACACCTGATGGAAGACGCAGCCGAGGGTGGGATTTGAATAGAACAAAAAACACGCCGCGCAAGCGATAGAGATGGCGTTAGGCAAACGAGAGTGCAAAATGATTGAGCTTGGGAGTGTTGTTTTGGTAGTCGGGGTTGTTTTTCGAGAGACATTTGCAGAAACACGCGTTTCGCACGCGCCTACCATAGTAAAACACAAATGAGATCCGCAGCACGTACCATTCCCAGGCAACCAGAGCGACTGCTAGACAAAAAAAATATGGAGTTTAGGTATGATTATCCTAAGACAAAAGAGAAAACAAGCGAAGCAAGCTGGCCTACTCATGACTTTGGGTATTATATTATTATGACATCAAGATTCCAAGGAGTCCGAGGCGAAGATATTGATTGGATCTTCTTTACGGACGTGTGTCTGTTGCGCGACGCGTAATAGAAGGTGACAAAAGGTCCTCTGCGCGCCGCTGCCCGTTGGCAAAAAATGCAGACACCAGACTGGGCTCGTGAAGATCATAAAGTCTTGGACCCTGATTGCAACGACACCTCTCTTTCTCTTGTCTCAAGACGTTGGTTTAGAGCCAAACACAAATGTCAGTATCGTTACAAAGCCTGCGTGGCTACCAATGCTGCTCTTCAAACCTTCAGAACCGCATTCTTTCTTTTTTTTGGTTTTGTTGGACGAGACGATCAACGTCTCTTTTTTTTTAATACACCATCAAGGCTACTTTTTTTTCGAGATACAGAAAAAGGAATGTGTGGAGAACTATTCTTTGATGGAGGCTAGATACAATATAGATATACTCTTACGATTCAATCGTAAAGAAATAAAAGGAACAGTCAAGGGGATGACCCAGTCAACCCATCGATCTCCTTTGTGGTCATCCAAGAGAGGGACAACATTTAAGCGGCACCGTTGAAGACGAGGCGGTTGGGGGAGCCCTTCAAGTTACCGGTGATCTTGTTAGGAGTGGCGGTCGAGGTCAACTTGTCGAAGACGGACGCGGCGGTGGGCAAGCTGTTGAAGGAAAGGTACAAGGCAGCGACACCGACAACGTGGGGGGTGGCCATCGAGGTACCCGAGATGGTGTTGGTGGCCGAGGTGGATCCGATCCAGGCGGAGGTGATTCCGACACCGGGGGCAAAGATCTCAACGCAGGAACCGTAGGAAGTGAAGGAGGCAACGGCATCGTTCTTGTCCGAGGCAGCAACAGTGTAGGTGTTGGCGGCACCGGAGGGAGAGCCAGTGCAGGCATCGGTGGTGGCGCTGTTACCGGCAGCGACGATCAAGGGGATGTTCTTGGCGTACAAGCGGCCAGCGGCATCGTTGATGGCAGTGGACTTGCCACCTCCGAGGGACATGTTCACAACGGACTTGCCAGCAACAGCGCGGGAAGCAACCCAGTCCATACCGGCAACAACGCCGGAGGTGGAACCAGATCCGCCAGCATCCAAAACCTTGACACCGACAATGTTGACCTTCTTGGCAACACCGTACTTGGTACCACCGATGGTTCCGGCAACGTGGGTACCGTGACCGTTCTCGTCAGTGTCGGCAGAGCCAGAGATGAAGTTGGCACCCCAGGAGGCACGGCCACCGAACTCAGAGTGGGCGGTGTAGACACCAGTGTCAACAACGTAGGCGGTCACACCGGATCCAGCGGCGTCGTTGTAGAGGTAGGGGGCGGTGGCGACACGGTCGCGCTGGGAGACGCGGGGAAGACCCCAGGATGGAGGGGAGCTCTGCGATCCACTGAGGGTGATGATGGCATCTTGCTCGACGTACTCGACCTCCTCAGCAGCAAGGAGCTCCTTGAGGGCAGCAGCGTTGACGGTGGCGGCGAAACCGGGAACGGCCTCGTACTTGCGGTGGATGGTGGGCTTGCGGCCACGACCGTTCTGGCGACGGGCAATGTCGTCGAACTTGGTCTGGAAGGTCTCGGCAGTGTTGCCGTCCTTGAGGACGACAATGTACGAGTCGGGGATGGGCTTGCCACCGTTGTTGATCAGGGGAGCGGCCTGGGCCAGGGCAATGACTGCGGCGATGAGGATGGTGTACTTCATGGCTGAAAGAGTGGGTTGCTTGCTTGCTTGGGAGGGTTGAGGGTGAGAAGGCGAAGAGAAGAGCTGATGTGGGATAAGGAGAAAAAAAAACCAAAATGGGGTGGGATGGACGAGGGCTTTTATACTCATTTGTGAATGCAGCGATCGCTTGGTGGTCTATGAGTAGTACACAAGGACGGTATACATGACCGGGTAAAGAGACGCCTACATCGGGCATCGGTTTTTGTTTAGCGTACCCTACGGTTGTTGAAAGGTGGGCTAATTCAGGGGGAGACGTCCGCATGAGTAACAAATGAAACGAGAGCTCGCCTTGTTTTTTTTCTCAGACAGCATCCTGGGAGACCAGACTTTCAGCAGTAGTAAGAAAAGAGGAAAAAACAGCGCACGAGTGGTATACCAAAGAGCAATGGTGCAATAGAGCTGCTGGCTTGCAGTTACAATGTGATATTGTGCGCGTATTCTAAAGAGAATGTCGATTGTGTTGTTTTTGTTTACTACTTCTGCAAGGGTTCAGAAAGCGCGACCCTTTCTCGCCCCTGGCAAAGACAATGGTTATGGTTCAAGTAGCGCGTTGAGTTGCCTCTGAAAGGGCTTTGTCATGCTGGACCCTTTTTACAAAAACTCAATACGAACCTTGAATTCAAGTCATTCGAGCTCTGCCAAATTGCGAAATCAACAGGGAGCAAGACAAACAACATTCTGAGAGCACTGACAGTGTGCGAAAAGGATGCGCACTCTTTTTGTTGATGCGGCCACTGTTGTTTACCATCCTTGGTGGATGCAAGGTGCGCGCGCGTGATTGCATTTCACTGCAGAGACGTGCTCTCGCCCAATGAAATCTACCCTTGCAGGACGATGAAGAACGACCCTCGGTCATTATCATGAAGCAAACCCATCCCCAATCCATGGTCCTTGGTTATTTCCACCATTACTCCCAACAATGTGTGATTTCCTGGGAAATGGCCCACTTGTTGATGTTTATTCACGCTTTTGTTTTTTGTTCCCATCCGCTCGCTGTTCGCTTTAACGGCCCATCGTCTGTCGGTTAACAGGCCTTCCATTTGTTATTCCGCTGAAACTGAGCAACAATCAACATCTCTAGACCATCTTCTCACGAACATGGAACATTGCATTCGGTATGGCCCTCGATGATTAAGTAGCGCACTATTACTATTTTTTTTTTATTCTCGCACTCACTTGGAGAGTACCATCCGTGTGAAAAAAAAACAATAGGGTGGTAAACAAGAGACTTGGAACCCGTAATCCATAGCCGTTAGAACAAAGATAGCCTTCCTGTGCAGATTCAACAAAAAGACCAAAGCGTGGGATACCACGGATATGAAGGAAAAAGTGGTGCGGCCTCTATGAAAATCGTCCACATTTATCTTTAGATTGTGCTTTCTTCCAGAAGGTGAAGAGTATGGCAATGTGAAAATGATCCTATGTGGAGATTCGCCACTGCGAGCCAGGCATGGCTGAGTCGACAAGCAATCTCTAATAGAGACGCCCGCGAGGTAGTCTAAACCCCAAAATTATGACAATGCCTTGTATTGTATAGGCACTCTATCCAAAAGTGACCATGTATGGTTATTGGAGTGGGTGACACATTCAGCGGCGCGGAGGAACGGCGCCTCGCCAAGACATCGAGGCATCTTTGCGCTACAGTTGGTTGCAACACTAGGTAGAGCTGCCAATGCTGTACAGTAGACTACGCCTAGTATTCAAATATTGGTATTATGAATGAGGCGGGGGGGGGGGGGGGGGGGGTGGTGCAGCCGCTATCAAGACACTGACAATCATCTGGCGTTGAAGCTTAGGACATGCAGGAAAGCTGCCACAAATGGCACCTTTTTTCTGGCAGCTGATGTTGCGCCAAGCGGCTAGCAGTAAAGGAAATGTGGACAGAGACCCCTTTCCGATTTGCTGCCTCTGAACCGCATGGGACGCGTTGACCAGAAATGTAACAGGGAGAAGTACGCGGAGCGCGCAATGGTGGCGTCCGACTCGGCGTGGGTAAATTCGAGTCTGGGGATGCACGGGTCATCCGTACCTTACTGCGGAAGAGCCGCTTAGGTACAATAAGCCAGAGTGAGAACAGCGTGTGAGAGCATTCCTCTCTAGAAGCCTGTGGCCTTGCGGCCTTTGTACTCCTGTAGCTGGCGACACACAAGTCATATGCGCCCGCAGATTTGGAGATGCACCAAAAGTCGATGGATGATTGGATCCAGCGAGGGACTGGGCAGTCTGCTGTTAAAAACGAAACGGAGTAGTGTGCGCCCCAAAGAAGTGGGCGGAAAACGAGACACTGCATTATGATCGAATAGAGGTGGGATGGAAGAGCCTGAGCCATTACACCGAAGGAGAGAGGCAGATGTGTGCAACGATTGATTGTGACCAAGGGCGCTTATTCTCGTGCATCTGATAGCCCTTCGTGTGTCGATTGCTGTTCATTGCAATGAATTTTCTAATATACTCTTGCTTTCAACAGGGCTACTCTTTTTCATTAGATGTGCATGTCGTGCTCACGTTGCGGGAAAGAAGAGTCCCAATGAAGGCGAAGTTTGTATGCAAACCGCTTCCTTCATGAGGAAAGCACACCTTACCAAACGCTTCCTGCGATCGGTTGCATCCAGCACATAAGCGAATAATGTGTTCGAGCACTCGAGCACTAAAAGACCGCGATCGCAACCGCAATGTAGGGCAGAGCCAAGCCGGTTCTCACTGCAAGATCTTTACTCATATGCCGTGGTAAACGACCTTTGCGAATGTCGCTGACCATCGTGCCGGGCTTAGTGTTCAATGATCGGTACCTGAATTTTGGGAAATATCAAGAGAACGAAGCGTAGTTCACGAGACAAAAAAGTCCCGCGGCCCGCAGCTGTGAGGGACCAATGCGTGCATGCAAAGCAGGACGTCGGAGCGTGCTCGTTAAAAAACATTCTCTGAGGCCAATTGGTCAGAACTCTACTTTTGAGAGCCGCCTTGTTCATGATTTGTATACCCATCCCTGGGTAGGAGACAGACAGAGCTTTGGGAACAACATCGGGCCATAGCGTCATTTGGTAACGGGTGATGCAGTTCGAAACATCTGACTCTCCCAGAGAAGCCATGGCTCGCAAATTGAGGAGGCGAAAAGCTTTCTGCGTGCAGCTCTTGGGAAGAACAAAGACAGGAGCAAAGAGGACATGGTAGACTATGGCATAAATTATTTGATAGCTCAAAGACCTACCTTCGTCATTTCGCCTCGCATCTCAAGGATATCCCCCCTTGCACCTAGAAAAAAAAATACTTTTTCTAACAAAAGCGGGTGCTCGTTATGGCGGTAGACAAGAAGGACGACAGCGCCGTGCTGAGTTGAGCGTGTAAAATGCTTACTTATTCCCATAAAAGAAAATAGTGAGAGCCTGTCATCACCTCATATGTTCGCAAAGTGTTGCTATCGCGACCACTGTCCTTCCAAACACTCTCTGACTGCACCCAGTGCGCCCGCATCCATTCACAGTCTTTCACTTTAGGACGAGCATTGGGCGTCCGGAAAATAATATGGGAAACCGCCCGGCGATCAGCAGAATTGGTAAGACCAGCCGTTTTTCCTCACGCTAAACCACACTAGGGTAGCCCTCTCCAGTGATTTGGAGTACAGTACATCCCAGGAATGGGTGGTTAGCTATAATCCGCGCTATCCCTTTAATGGACGCGTTCGCACCCAACGGTTATCCCACATTACAAGCTACTTTCTGGACATGATAGTGTTCTTGGGAAAACTGATGCGCCGTGGGCTACAGTATAGAATCTAGACACCTTGGAAACGCGTCTTTATGCCCTTGCCATTCGTATTGTTGATTTTATCAGCGAAAGTTATTTTTCTCGGCCCTCTGTGCATATTTAGAGTTCTTGAGAACCCTTCCTCGGTAAATACTGGGTTCCCGACTCTTTGTTTTCTCGTTCACCGTCTTGGAATCAGCCGTTTACCTTTCGCAAGTGGTTGTTTTGAATCATCATCGAGACACAAATGGCTCCGTGACCTCTTGCTCCAAAATTCCAGACCCTGGTAAGCCCTTGTTTCTCAGGAAGCGGCTCTGTTTGAATTACAGCATCTGAGGGTTGGTCATGTAAACAGTAACATCTCTCTATGACAGCACGGATGTTTTCGTTGTCGCGATAGCTCGATTTCGAGAGGTATGCTGCAGGTAGAACCCTTGGGGGTGATTGAGAGTCGTGCTACCCAATGTTGAATGTTGATGACTGGGCCAAAACGGCCATTCCTCTCTCGCGTCTCTCCCCCCCTTTACTTCCGGTGCTAGCGTTGCGTGTTTGTTGATGCGAACTTTTCGGCTCCTCTATTGGTCAATCGCTCATGCGAAAGCACGCGCTGCCTTAAAAATCTGCTCATGCATGTTGATGCGTCTCCTTTTTTTGCGAGTGAGAGCGAGAGCGATACAGACAGAGAGCGTGCCTTTAGTTGTGTTCCTGAGTATCTTTTTGCTAGAACTTGCTCAAATGGTGCCACGAAGGTGCGTGTGTAACAACCATGCCTTCACGCCTTCATGAGTAGAATGCAGCCACACCTTCATATCTGTTCAAACAATTTTTACTTGGACCCACGTCTCGACCCACCCAATCTGCTTTTTTTCCCCTGCTTTCTTCATTCTCACACCTTACAGTTCGAACTAATACTACTTCATGATTAGAGCTAGAGTGTTCAAGTCCATTTTCATGGTATACATCGATGTGTTCTAAACTTGGTTGCAGGTCCCGTGGTTATCACTGTTGCACATTCAAGAGTTGTTCTCGGGTAACATTCAATTGGAAGCAGAACTCCAAAAACATCATACTTAGCGGTTCTTTAGAGACGATCAAGCACCACGACCTGATACAATTTTTACCCAGGTAGAGCTTCATGCATAGGAGAACCGATTCCGGAAACCAACAATTGGGTGACGATATGAGGATTGCTGGAAGGGCTTGATTTTCTTCAGGTAGGGTGTATTTGAGAAATAATACACAAGCTGGACGTTGTGTTCTGGGTCAGTCCCTACTCCTCCTCATCCTCATCGGCCTCCTCGATGTGCTTCCGCTTGTTGTGCTTCTGCAGAGCGAAAGCCGCAAAAGGTCTCTTGAACCGGGGTGGGGGTGTGGATGGCAGAGGTGGTTGTTGTACGGAGGACAGTGACTCTTGAACATCCACCGCAAATCGCGACGTGTGTTGCTACATTGTGTCGTCCCGTAACTCGACGGATTCAGTAGAATATGAACTGACCGCAAACTTCAAGAGAATCTGCATGGAGTCAGATCGTAGAAACTGCTTTAACTTGACCTGATCCGAGGGGATCCATGCGACACGACTAGTGGACTTCCCTGCCGCCATAACGTCCCCACTCCTTTTCATGGTGTAAAAGCTCAGACATAATCCCCATCCCTCTGCAATTACTGGGAAATGCTGGCTAATATCGACTCCTTTATACTCCAAGTCCTGTAAGACGGCAGTATTAAGGCGTACAGCCTTACGCTGCTGCCTGGAGCAAATGGCGTCGGATGCAGTGCAGGCCTTGAATTCGAAGATACAGATTTCGTTGCGCTAATCATTGTTGGCGAAAACACGCACGCTAAGGTCGACCTTCCTACCCCTTACGAACTTGGTTATGACGCCGTACTCATTCTTAGTGTGCAGACGGACGTTTTCTTTTGCCGCAGGAGACGCCAACTCGCCACTATGGTGCTCAAATTAAAGTCGATCGATCGTGTTAGCGCGCGCGTTGCGGTGGATTCAAGCATTCATAACACGGCGCATTATACAACTTACGGAAATCCCGCGCACCACCTCCGCTTTCAGTTACACCAGTAGGATGGGTGACCAAGCTAGGATGACCGCACACAGTCCGTTTCCCAAGGAGCGAGCTGACGCGTTTAGATGAGTGCGCAGATATGATCAATAACCGCTGATCTTTTTCACTTGCGCTCTTCTTTCGCTGTGTCAGATGGCTTCACCATCTTGAAGAGCTCAGGCGATGGATCTATATGCGCACAAAACGCTCCTTGAAAATGGCGCGAGAGTCCGGGTATAATCCGCTATTCAGCAGCGCGCCGCGGTATGGTGAGGTTTTTTGCCAAACTGACTACTAGCTAACCACGTCCATAGTTTGGACTGGCAGCTCAGGGAAGGGGGGGGTTCTCGATTCCTAGCGGGCTGTGAATAAAAGACTGCCGTATTAGATCGACAGCATACCAAGATATTGTAAAGATGCTGAAGAGCCCCATCGTGAATATTGATTTTGACCGACCGAGTCGACATACATATTGCCATATTCTGGCGGATACTGAATGCCGTTGAAAAAGTGCCTAAATGATTCCATGTAGATAACGTTACAGCAGGTAGCCATAGCACGCCGACCTTGCTACCTCAAGGGGACTTACAACTTTTTCATGGGGGTTCGACCCCAATTAACCTTTTAGCGATGGCGAGAGAGCTTGGACGCTGCCTCCGGGCCAACATGTCCTGGCCAGACCTTTTACGCTTTCCCTTGCCCTGTCGCTGAACCTCTGGCTTGTATTTGGCTGGGCGCTGGCCATCGAGCACCTGTGCCTTGATATGATAATGGTGAGAAATGGTTGGCTCTAAGATTTCTGATAGTGTGGGAAAAGGAGAAATCGTGTGGATAGTAGGAATGCACTTCACCGAGGAGATCGACAATGTGGCCATGATGGGGGTGACTGTTACCGGGCAAAGTTTCAAAAAATGTATTGGGTCGATGACTTTCTGGCGAGACCTCGATTGTCATTCATCTCTCATTGTCATTCATCTCTCTCTCTCTCTCTCTCTCTCTCTCTCTCTCTCTCTCTCTCTCTCTCTCTCTCTCTCTCTCTCTCTCTCTCTCTCTCTCTCTCTCTCTCTCTCTCTCTCTCTCTCTCTCTCTCTCTCTCTCTCTCTCTCTCTCTCTCTCTCTCTCTCCTCTCTCCTCTCTCCTCTCTCTCCCGTTACACAAATGGAACACTGGCAAGTCCTTCGCAGTAAGCGGAAGCTGCTTATTGGCCTGGCTGCTACATTCATGGTTTGCATTGCGACACTGCAACTATACTCGGGTGTCCTCTACAAGAACCTGGGTGTCCTCAAGCCTACCCCCATCCACGCCAGCACACATCAGGATACGTTCGACTACACCGACCCTTACGCCGTCAACGAACTTTGCAACAACCTGCCCAAGCAGCGAGAACACCCCCGAGGATTAGTCTTCACTGAAAAGACCCAGAACGAAACTATCAAAGTGTTTGTCTGGAGACAGTTGACTCGCATGGACCCTGAACATGACTGGAAGAGCCTCTCGCTGACGCTATGCCCGTTCCCCCCAGAACTTCAGCCGTTCTTCAATTTCATCAAGGAAAGCCACGTCAATGACAAGTCTATTGTGTGGGAACAGGGATACGCGCCCTGTTGGTTCTGGACCAGGGACAACTTTCCAGATGCCGTTGAGACTTGCGGAGGAGCTCGCAACCAAAAGTACATTTCGACACAGAACTATACTCAGTTTAGAGATGCGGACATCATCTTCATGGACTATCCCTTCTACAATTATATCAGCGAGGCACCATACTGGGATCATAGGAGGATGCCACCAAGAGTCGCACATCAAAAATGGGTTTTGTTCTACAGCAGGGAATCCATTGCCAACTATCCCCATGTCGCCTTGCCTTCCTACTTGCAACAATTCGATCTCACCATGGGAAGCCCAACGCCCCTGTTCGATATCCCATACCCCCTCATGGCCATCTCGGAAGAGCAAGCCCTACAAATGGCCAATATCCAGCCACAGGTTCCCTTTGACCAAAAGCCCGACAACTACATTGCCTGGGTAGTCTCCAACTGTGAGCCGAAAAACAATCGCAATGCATGGATGCAGGAAATGATTGATAAAATAGGCGCCCATTCCTACGGCTCATGTCTCCACAACAAGGACTTCCCCGCCAGCCATAATGATCGCATATACGACTACGACAGCAAGGTCAAGGTTCTCAGTGCCTACCCTTTCACTTTCGTGGGCGAGAACTCCAACTGCATCGGCTATATTACGGAGAAGATCTACAATGCATATCAGAGTGGAGCGATTCCCGTTTACATGGGTGCCCTAGACATTGCTGACTATGTCCCTGAAGGAAGCTTTATCAACGCACAGGACTTCAAGAATGTCGACGAGTTGGTGGAGTTCATGAAGACGGTGGATAGGGCACCGTACTACAAATGGAAGACGGCCGTCAAGCGGAATGTCACCGAGTTCTGCAAGAGCTGTATCCCTCCCAAAGGCACCTTTCAATGTGCCTTCCTAGATCGTGCCGTATTTTTATAATGTATTTACTAGAGTGTTTTTTTTACCACCACTGCTTTGATCGCCACCGCATGGAAAAGAACGCCATGATCAATGTTTATATAAATACCCCCCTAATCTGTCTGGATGTTACTGTAGCATTGCACTGCACGTCGCTGTTCCCACCTGTACAGAGAAATATTTTATAACGAGCAATGCTGGGATCGAGCGGTGGCGAAATACCTTATGTTGTATATCAGCCTTCGTCCAATGAGCTCCATCACATCAAAGATGGAGCGCCTACGCCCTTGAGCACTAAAGCCGCAAACACGACGTTATGCTCCATGATCATTGTTAACTAACAGTTTACCCAGGAACGAACGCCAATCCTGTTCCCGTTCTCAATCGAGCAGTCCGTTTGCAATAACTGGTGCAGGGGCGGGACGAAGTAACAGCCCAGGAAGTCAACATGGAACATCTTACCTCCCAGACTGGAGGGAAGCACAGGAGGTGGACAAGGTCCCTTTTTTCTTGAGCCGTTGATAGAGACCGGTCGCCTGTTAAGCAGTTCGCTGTATGACTAAACGCCTTGGGTTTGTATTGATAAGAGCAGCCGAGCAGCCGAGCAGCCGATATGAACTTATGATCTAAAGACGACCGTTTGCAGATAGCGAACGATAGAGCGTGTAAAGGAGTAGACAGACGCCAGAAGGCAAACAAGACGACAGAGAGAAAGTAAAAGATAGCTGGATAGGGATGGCGGCAACAAGAGAGAGAGTGTGTGATAGATGGAGGAGAAGCAGCGGCAGTATGAGAGGAGGAAATTGATAGAGTAGAGTTAGGTCCAGAGCGAGAGTGAAAGGCGGCGACGAGGAGGCAAGCAAGAGTGAGAGACAGTGAGAAAGTCGAAAAGACATAGAAGAGTAAGAAAGGCAAGACGGACTTAAGATGTTCGAGGGCAAGAGAGAAAAGAGAGAGCGCGCATGGACAAGAGACAGCCAACTAGTTGCTGATCAGACCTGGATGCTCTTCTCTGCATCCCATTTGACATCACCATGCTACTGTGTGCAGCAGAAGTGCTGTTGTCACGGCAGCATGCATGCGAGACGCGTCCAGCGTATCCAGTCTCCTCCGAAAACAAACACCTTTCCCATGCCATCCGTCCCTCGTACATGCATGCAGTCTTCCAACGCCCACACACGTACAGCACTTGCAAGTACAGCCGCAACAGCGATAGTAGCAAGAAACATCAGTTATGAGAGTAAAAGTGATGCCGCCATTGAAAGCTCCATCTAACCGAGGTATTTCGATAAACGGCGCGATACGTATATGGGCTGAAGTATCCTCCTGAAATGCTGCACAAACCAAGAGGTCCTGGTTGTTCGCTTGTTGAAGTTAGGAATACGTGATGCTACCTCATTGGGACCTCAGTTGTAAGACATCTGCGCAGTGTTATCCCGGATCGTTTCTGGGGGACGGGACCTTTGGCGTCTTGTCCTTTTTCCGCGTCTTGGGCTTGTCGACGTTCGTAGTGCCTTTTTGCGTCTGGGTGTTCACGACAAACTACAGCAACACTATCAGATTGGCGCTTTCGAAATTTGAATTGGTATTTTGGTTACACGTAATAGCACAGGGTTGGCGCGCCAAGTTGTTTTTAAGAAGTACCAAGCCAAAGTGATGGTGTTAGCTGTAACGTTTGAAACATCCCGCAGTCAGGTTTACGCAACACAGTGGCGAAACTTACTTGGCCTGCTTTTCAAGGCAGCTCCAAGAGCGCCGTCTGCAAGCAAAGAAAGTGAGTGTGAGATGTCGATGTATTGTCAGGAAGCAGGTGGCCATAACACCCACTGACCATGCTACTTCAAGGGGACTTGCAACTTTTTCATGCGGGTTCGACCCCAATTAACCTTTTAGCGATGGTGAGAGAGCTTGGACGCTGCCTCCCGGGCCAACATGTCCTGGCCAAACCTTTTACGCTTTCCCTTGCCCTGTCCCTGAACCTCTGGCTTGTATTTGGCTGCGCATTGATATGGTAATGGTGAGACACGGTTAGCTGATACGCCGTCAGTCTCATTTCTCCCAGATGTGTGAGATAGGAGAAATCGTATGGCTGGGTGTTGCGCTATTTTCAACTTTGGCAAGGCATGGTCAACAATTTCCATAACAAGATGCGATATCCTCTGGTGTCTGGGACATACCTACTTCGAAAAGATTTTCAACAGCATATTTTATGCATCTCTCTCTCTCTGTCTTTCGCGCGCTCTCTCTCTTTCTCTCTCTCTCTCCTGACACAAATGGAACACTGGCTAGTCCTTCGCAGTAAGCGGAAGCTGCTTATTGGGCTGGCTGTTACAGTCGTGGTTGGCATTGCGACACTGCAACTATACTCGGATGTCCTCTACCAGCAGAACCTGGGTGTCGCCGAGCCTACCGTCGAGCCTACCCCCATCCAGGCCAGCACACACCAGGATACGTTCGACTACACCGACCCTTACGCCGTCAACGAACTTTGCAACAACCTGCCCAAGCAGCGAGAACACCCCCGAGGACTAATCATCACTGAAAAGAGCCAGAGCGAAACTATCAAAGTGTTTGTCTGGAGACAGTTGACTTTCATGGACCCTGAACATGACTGGAAGAACCTCTCGCTGACGCTGTGCCCATTCCCCCCAGAACTTCAGCCGTTCTTCAATTTCATCAAGGAGAGCCACGTCAATGACAATTCTATTGTGTGGGAACAGGGATACGCGCCCTGTTGGTTCTGGACCAGGGACCACCTTCCAGATACCGTTGAGACTTGCGGAGGAGCTCGTAACCAAAAGTACATTTCGACACAGAACTACACTCAGTTTAGAGACGCGGACATCATCTTCATGGACTACCCCTTCTACAACTATATCAGGGAGGCACCATACTGGGATCACAGGAGGATGCCACCAAGAGTCGCACATCAAAAATGGGTTTTGTTCTACGGCAGGGAATCCATTGCCAACTATCCCCATGTCGCCTTGCCCTCCTTCTTGCAACAATTCGATCTCACCATGGGCAGCCCATCACCCTTGTTCGATATCCCGTACCCCCTCATGGCCATCTCGGAAGAGCAAGCCCTACAAATGGCCAATATCCAGCCACAGGTCCCCTTTGACCAAAAGCCCGACAACTACATTGCCTGGGTAGTCTCCAACTGTGAGCCGAAAAACAATCGCAAAGCATGGATGCAGGAAATGATTGATAAAATAGGCGCGCATTCCTACGGCTCATGTCTCCACAACAAGGACTTCCCCGCCGGCCAAAATGATGGCGCATACGACTACGACAGCAAGGTCAAGGTTCTCAGTGCCTACCCTTTCACTTTCGTGGGCGAGAACTCCAACTGCATCGGCTATATTACGGAGAAGATCTACAATGCATATCAGAGTGGAGCGATTCCCGTCTACATGGGTGCCCTAGACATTGCTGACTATGTCCCTGAAGGAAGCTTTATCAACGCGCAGGACTTCAAGAATGTCGACGAGTTGGTAGAGTTCATGAAGACGGTCGATAGGGCACCGTACTACAATTGGAAGACGGCCGTCAAGCGGAATGTCGCCGAATTCTGCAAGAGCTGTATCCCTCCCAAAGGCACCTTTGAATGTGCCTTCCTAGATCGTGCCGTATTTTTATAATGTAATTTACTAGAGCGTGTTTTTTTTATTTCACAACAACCACTGCTTTGATCGCCACCGCATGGAAAGGAATTATCACACCACTCCGTGAGGGCGGAGTTTTTTACAGCGACGCGCAAACTTCATGTAAAAAAACCGTTTTCGATCATGTCGACTGGACACTCACTGCCAATCTGGGAAAAAAAGCCTTGGTAACAATAGAGTCGTAATGCTTTTTTATGGGCGGTATAAGGACTTTATAGAGAGTTGCCTGTATTCACAAACGTTGGCGACAGCGACAGACGAGGACCCACTGCCATGACCTCGTCATCAAACTGCGGTGTTGACGAGGGTATCGGTGAATTGGGTCCCAGGGGCTGCGACGACACGGGCTGCGACAGCCGCTTGCGGCCTTGGTGCCCATCCTGCTCGCCACTCGCATCCCTGCCCCTGCCCCTGCCTCTGCCTGCGCCCACGCCCACACCACCACTACTGCCTTGCTCTGATGCCTCCAATCCTTGTCCCTGTGTTTGGGCGGATCCCTGCACACGGAACTGGCTGCTGCTCAAACTGAGGCTCCGCTCATTCGGGACTCCAAAACCAGAGGACACAAACGAGGACGAGTCCGACGACGAGAACGAGGACGACCCATAGTTCGGGTTATGGTGGTTGCTGCCGTTGCCGCTGCCGCTGCCGTTGCCATTGCTGTTACCGTTTCCATTGCCATCGTGGTGGTTACTGCCGTAATGGCGCATCACAGAAGGAGGGTCGCGTGGGGGCGAATACTTGCTGTCAAACTTGATGTGATCGGTGCGGCTACGGGTGCGTCGTCCATGATGCCGGCTGCTGCCTCCGACACTGTTGGTGGGCGGCTGAGGCTGTTCCTGCTGCTGGAGACGCGCCAAGTGCTGCTGAACACTCTTGAGAGACAGGTCGTACGATTTTTTGGTCTTGCCCAAAGCATGGCTTCCCTCCGACGCGTGTCGCACAAGGGGTGTTTGAGGAATCTTGAACAGGTGATCGTCATTGTCCTTGTTCTTCGACGCTGCTGTCGTGTTCTCAGTGTTGTCCAAAGAACCCAAGGCTGGCGACGACGAGATGCGTGCTACCGATTCCAATCGAGGGCTTCGACTGTCTCGTCCTTGACCGACCAAACCTCCTGGAGACAGACTGTTGGAACTGGAAGAACTCCTTTGGTCAAGCTGGTGCTGATGTTCGGATTTCTTGTCCTTGGTCCTTTCCTTCTTTTCCTTGTGCTCCTTCTCCTGTGATGAGTGCTGCTTCTTGCCCTTTTCCTTCGCGCGTTCACGCTCACGTCTCTCCCGGCGCGTCTTATTGTCCTCGCCTCCTTCTCTCAGTGCTTGCTCCCGCTCCAGTCTATCGCGACGTTGTTCCTCTGCCAACTCAATCCTGCGGCTCTGCAACAATCGCTGCGCCAGTCGCAAACGGCGAACAATCTGCTCGTGAAGCTGCTTGAACGTCAGTTGACTGATCACGGCAGTCTCATCCTCGGTCGTGATATCCACAAGTTCCTGCTGCGAGGCATCCAACTCTAGCAGATTCTTGGAAGGCTGCTGTTGGTCCTGATCGTCCTGCTGCTGTTGTTGGTCCTGATGTTGGTACCGAGATTTGCGGCGTCGGTTCTTGGCCACCAATTTCGGTCTGGGGAACAAAACAAGATCATGATCTGTCTCTGGATTGAACACGGGTCGAGTTTCCCGATAGCCCAACTTGTCCAGTCCAGGAGGTGCACTGTCAATGCTCATCATTCCAAGCTTCCTCTTGTGGCCGCTCTCCTCAGAGTCCTCATACTCATAGCCCACGCTCTCGTCTCTAGAGCTCATGGTCATCATGTCCTCGTCAGTCACACTCGTCATTCTCAAATCACGCTGCTGCTGTCGATGCTCCTGATAAACCGCAATCTGATCGAGCTCCGTTTGAATGAGCAAGTTCTGGTCCGCCTCATCCTTGGGGTCGTAAAAGTACTCGGGCGTGAGAGCCTGGTGAACAGTCATGGTCAAGCGTCGAGGTTTCTCCTCGCCATCGATAAATGTCAACACTCGGCCACGATCAGAGAGGATGACCTTTGTATGGTCCACAAAATTGACCTATAATGGATACAATATACGAACGAGTAATGTTCAGTGAACTGGTAGACGAGCGTAAGAAATGCCGAAGCAATTGTACTTGTGAGCGACACTTGACAGAGAGGCCATGACTTACCTGAACGATGCCGTTGCTAAGCCGTGCAACCACATGCGGCGCTTGAAAGAAATCCGTCAAGAATGGAAGATCTCGCGTCAGCCCCACGTCCTCGTAAGCCCAAGGTGGGAGGCCAGTCAGCATCTGAATCATATAGTTGCGGAACGAGGAGAGGATCCGGATCTTTTTGTCAAACCGTGGTGGATATCGGTTCATTCGGCAGTAGGTGTGCTCCAGCTGCGCCAAAAAGTCGTCGTGGTCCCATCCCTCATAAAAGTCCCGAGCAACCCAACCATCGACTGTCTCTGTCACGGCCTCGATAGCCTCCGCACTGGATGTGACAGCGGTTTCCAAAGAGTTGTGACCAGACGCAGATTTCCGTTTCGTAGGCATCTGAATGATCTCGATATCACTATTCCACAAGTACGTTCTTAGGGGTTAATAACTGACAGGTGTAACCTGCTACCAGGTTGATGAACACTTCTTGCACCATGTACAAATGGCACTTACTCTCCATTGGGTGAAAGCACCAAGGTAATAATGTCGTTGCAGCGCACTCCAATGACTCCGTTGGCCAGGTGCCATCCGACGCCATAGCGCTCGTATTTGATCCATCGTGTTAAGAACACAGTTGGGGCTTCGGGAACCAAGGCACTACGGCCTGATTCAGGCAAACCCAGCATTCCCTCCTGTCGGGCCTTGACCATTGTCCTTAGGTATCTCTCGACCTCCTCACGACATCCAGGGTCCGTTTGCGCCGACATGCCCAGATCAAGCGGGTTGGGCGGCAAGGAGGACGACTGCGACTGCTTCCGTGGCTCTGATTGCTGTGGATGGTTCATCGAGATGAGCGACAGCGACGTGGTCGTCACACAGCTCGTCGAAGGCACCTCCACATGATCCTGCTCATCCGAATGGCCACCAGAGCTCATGCCTGCCATAGTCGTTTCATTGCTCTGCTTAGTCACATTGTTGTTGTTGGTGGTGTTATTGCCATTGTTCACTGCATCGGTATTTTCCTGCGGGGGGTCAAGCAGTTTTTGCTCCTGGTGGACCCGACTCTGCGAACGAGGCTGGGACTGGGATTGCTGACGCAAACTATTCGAGCGAGTTATCTGTCGTGCTCCTTGGCCATCGTACTCATCTCTGGTAGAGCTGCGATCTATCGAGGACTCCTCCAATGGTCCCTGAAGGTCTTTGGACGTGTCCCCCTCATCACCACCAAAGGAGTCCGAGGGATGCGAACGGCGGGGTGGAGTTGCGGCAGATAGAGAAGGTCGTTTGCCATCCTCCTCCTGCTGTTGTGAATATGGTTGATGCTGCGCGGGTTGGGATCGCGACCAGGAGCTGGATCGTGAATGGGGCTGAGACTGGTGCACATTCAATTCTTCACGCGTCTGAGAAGGTGCTCGTGAGTGAGATCCTGACATTGACAACGATACAGAGTTGGAGGCTGGATCAACTCTGACAGCATACCCAGAGGAGGATGTGGAACTGGCCATCGGCGATCCGGGCTCGGCAGTGTGAGGGGATGATTGAGAATACCGCAGAGATCGCTGCTGAAGTTGCTGCTGCATCTGTTGCTGCTGCTGCTTGGCTTCCTGATTCCGCCTTTGTAGAGGACTAGTGAACTGGTATCTGTAGGGGTCCTGAGATTGCGAAGGGGACCGTTGTGTCAGCTGCTTTTGGTTGTGCAACTGCTGCTGCTGCTGCTGGTGCAGAGAGTCAGACTGGTACTGGTCATCGTCGTCCATGTGCATGTTTTCCCGAGTCTCTGTGGACGTGGCCATACCGCCAATCTGGCCCATCACCTCCATCTCTTTAGATCGAAGTTCGTATGCACCGCTTGATTGTCGCGCGTGTGTGGAGGATTGCGAGGGCTGTGCGGATAGCGATGAGCGTCCTAGACGGGGGTGTTGAGACTGAGTTGGGCTTGTGCTCTGTCCAGCAGCATCGTCGTCGTAATGTTCCTGCTCGGTCAATCCAAGTCCAAGTCCCATCATGTCAGCAGGCCATTCGCGCGAAGCACGATGGTTGTGCCTCTGATGAAAGTTCGATACAGAGGGTGAAGGTAGTGGCTGCGATGAATGATGTTTGAGCGTGTTGGGAGTGTTGGGAGTGTTGGGAGAGGATGATGATCCATGCTGACTCGACTGCACAAGGAACGAATGTTGCTGCTGCGGTTGAGATCTGACGTATCCCTGCGACTGCGACTGCGAGAGCGAGTGTGAGTGCGACTGAGAGTGCAGCGTTCTCGAGACCTTTCGGGGCGACTCCAAGCCTCGGTTGATCTCGGAGAACTCTCGTTCCTGACTAAAAGTCCGCTGCATCGCGCTTGCTGGTCTTTCGACCCCATGAACCGTTTGAATGAGTGTGGTCGATGTTGTAGTGACTCCAAAACCGCCGGCTCTTCCATTCAAATCTCGCGATTGTTGTCCCTGGGGCGGCTGACTATTGCCCCGGCGAACAAATGGTGACGGTGGCATGTCGGACATCTTGTCGACCAACAGATCCAGGTGCTGAGGCACGTCGTGATCACGCTGCGGTTCCATTTCCATGTCCGTGTCAACATCAGTCACCATGAAATCCTCGTACCGAGCACCAGCTGAATTACGTTCCTGCGCCCGGGGAGTCCACTGCTGCTCCCGTAATCTTTGCTGCTGACGATTGATGGTCTCCTGTCGACGAGAGTACACAGACTTGCCAAACGTGGATCCACTCTGAATGCTAGCCATGTCGGATGAGCGTCTCCTGCTGATGGGCGAAGGCGAGTGGGGCTGTTGATGAAAAAAATCGCCTTGCATGCTTGATGTTTGCCTTGATATGGCTCCCAAATTGGGCGTCGATCCGCCCATGGTCATGGAGTTTGCAGGCCTTGGAGATGAAGAAGCGCCTTTGGATAATGTGGGCGAGGGTGCGAATCCAAAGCCGGTTCTCGTTGGGGTGGACAGCGTCTGCGGCTGATGGTCCAGTCCGGATTGCTGATAAAGGGATGCTGGGTTCAGGGCTAGAGCGCTGCTTTGGCGTGTCTTTGGAACTGGTAATCTTGAAGATAGAGGCAAGCTACCAGGTGCGGGTAGAGTGGGAACCGAAACTGACATCCCTGGGCAAGATTCGTGACGACCGGCAGTAAATGATTGTGCTCCGGACGCCATAATCCCAGATCTGGAGACAGACATTTGACCAGCCTGCGATGGCAGGTTCATTGTCGCGTTCCTGGAGGCCGTTGCCGCTGAGGATCCTCGAAGCTGATGCTGATGGAGGGTTGAGACCGAGGCCGAGACCGAGTTTGAAGTATCATTTCCAGTGAATGAGGCCACATTGGGCTGTTGGCGATTGTGTTCCTCCTTGTGCAAACGAGCATGCGCCTGGGAGTACTGCTGAAAGTTGGGGGCGAGACGGCCACCCATGGGTCCTGCTGCTGCTCGAGGGACGTTAATGGTTCTAATTTCCGTTGTTACCCTGTCACCATCCAGCATCTCCATCCTGACTTGCTCCCCATAGTGAAAACGTGGAGCATCCTCTGACCCGGGAGATCCTTTAGGCTGCTGTTGTTGATGTCGGTTGCTAGGGGGGATCGTTCGTGTGGGTACGCCTGAGGTCAAGCGCGACTGTGGCGTAGGACTACTGGGTTCCTTAACTTTGACATCCGTCAACTGCCCCGGGTCGAATGCCGAAGACCGCCTACTCTGCGGTGGTTGGCCTGTAGCGGGGTCTTCAAAGGACGCTTGATCGCAATGAAGCTGCTGCTGCCGTGATGGTGCAGCCCTGGCAGGCATGTGAGGGTTGGGTTCGTAGTCCTCCTCTTCCTTGATGACATCGCCGTCAGCCTCGAGTGGATCAGACCCCTCTAGCAGCTCTGGACTCTGATGCCGCTCGCGCCATTGAATCTCCTCCTGTACAAAACTGGGCGTCGAGTACAGGGTCTTCCTGTCCAGCCGCTCGGGGCAATATCCACATGTGAAAAAGTCGTCCTCGAGGACATCAGCCATGGAGGGTCGGGATTCTAGTGGAGACGCAAATAATGGGTTAAGGGAATGTATTTCCCAGAAAGCGACAGATTGAATAAAATGTGCGCGGCCAAAGCGGCATACCTGGTCGCGGGTTAAGCAGGGCGGCGACAAGATTTCTTGCCTCTTCCGAGACAGGAATGTCCTCTGGAAACACATAGTTGCAGTCTCGAATTTTCCTATGGGCAACAGAGATGGCAAGGCAGGCAGGCATGAGTGGTCTCGAACATATTCCCGTTGCTGAACACATATGCTGGCATACTTGCAAAACACATACTTGTAAATGCCCTTGACTTCTGGCGTTTGGAAGGGCGGCTTCCCGATGAGGAGCGTGTACATAATGACGCCGACCGACCAAATGTCGGCCTGGTAGCTGTGTCCATTCTCCGTGTCAAACAAAATCTCGGGTGCAATGTAATTTGGTGTGCCGCAGATAGTCCTATGTTATTGTGAATGTCAGCAACAATGGTGCGACCATACCCAGCACAAACTTTGGCAGAGTTGTTTTGAAGTCGCCCACACACTTACTTTTTGCGTTCGTCGTTCAAGATGACCGCTGCAAGACCGAAATCACCAATGCGACAATGCAGCTCGCGTGTCAAGAAAACATTTCCTAGCTTCAAGTCGCGATGGATGACTTTGTGGTGATGCATATACGCACATCCTGCAACAATCTCCTTCATGTAGAACCGGACCTCAGGCTCCGTGAGTCGTTTCCTCCGCTTGATGAGCTCCATAAGCGTCTATGTCACATATGATCCAGAGCAATGTCTATTAGATAACAGAGCAAGGCGGGGACTGCTGTCACGTTGTGGAAACAACGGCAGCACAACCAAGCATGTGTGTGTGTGTGGGGGGGGGGGGGGGGGGGTTACCTTGCTTTCGCAGAGCTCGAGCACCAGGTATACAAAATCGTCGTCTTCAAAGCAGTGGTAGTACTTGACGATGTTTTCATGGACCATGGACTGGTGGACCTTGATCTCTGCAAAGAGCTATAGAAAACAAGAGTCGCCGAGATGGGTTCACATTTGGTTAACGAATGACGTCCTGATCCATGCCACAGCGGATACACGATTTTTCCTTGCCACGATGGCATTCGCTTGCCTTCTGCTTGGTCTTGTGCGTCAGCAGCTCTGACTTTTGGATGACCTTGGCAGCATACCGGTCGTTCTTCTGATCTGATATCATGTAGCAGCTGGCAAAGCCTCCCTGTGTGTGCACGATGCATTGCAATGAGCGATCGCGAGAAAAAGGTGTGGGTGTTAGTCCGCTACCGACCGATGCACGTCCGTATTTTCAGAGACAAGCGTCAAATCATCGCGTGTGTACCTCGCCGAGATTGGGTCCTCGGTTGTAAGACATCTGCCCAGTGTTATCCCGGATCGTCTCTGGGGGCGGGACCTTTGGCGGCTTGTCCTTTTTCCGCGTCTTGGGCTTGTCGACGTTGGTGGTGCCTGTTTGTGTCTGGGTGTGCATGTTCATGTTCACGTTGGTGGTGGTGCCCATCTGGGTGTGGGTGTTGGTGACACTGGTGGTCATCATCCCGCCGGCGCCCATGGTATTGGTGTTTGGGTTTGTGTTGGAGTGCTGCCCCCGGAGACTTGATCCTCCTCCGCCTCCCACGACTCCTGTGCTGGCATGTCGAGCGAGACTATGGCCGTAGCCCATATGGATAGGCCGCTGTCTCTGTTTGGGCTGGTGGTGGGACAGAGTAGCAGTGGAGGGTGTTCCCATGACCGGCAGCGACGACGAAGTACCACCCTGTCCACCCTGTCCACCTTGAGCATAGTAGGGAGGTCGGATGTTTCCAGACCCTTGTACAGAAGGTTGTTGTTGCTGCTGCTGCTGCTGAGCCTGTGAAGGCGATGCCATGAAGTGGTGCCCGTCCAGACGACTGGAAACAGGAAGCTGATACTGTAACCTGCGACCGGGGGCAGTTGTAGCCGAGCCCGTCGTGCCGGCTGCAGTTGGAATCGACGAGACAGACCCTATCCGGCTCTTAGGGATACCGCTCTGCTGTTGCTGCTGCTGCTGTTGTTGTTGTTGTTGTCCAGCGGGGGTATTTGAGTTGGTATGAGACCGCAATGAGGACGAGGAGAGAGATGTGGCGGGCGAGAACGCGTTGCGTTGTTGAAGGTTCTGAGACGCGCGACTGGTGGCCTGCTGCTGCTGTGGCGAGTTTGTGTTGGCGGATGAGGCACTCAGGGCTCGCTCCGCTGCGGATGGTGTGGTCATTGGCTGCTGTCGCCGCGGGGCAGACAGCGGCGTGGTGTAGGATGCCATGGATCAATCGACCCAGACGCTTCGTGGAAAAGCCTTTTGCTTTTGCGAGGGATAATCGGGCTGGGAAAAATACCGTCAGGGACCAAAGGTCAAATGACTCGTCCAAAATACAAGAGAAAAAAAAACAAAGCGCGTGATCCAGACCAAGGGATGAAGGAGGGATGGAGGACAGAGAAGCGACTGCAGTGGTGTGTGGATGCTGATGATGCCGGGGAATGCTGGGGAATGCTGGGAGATGCTGGAGGAAGGGGGTATATGGGCTGTAGAGGATGGAGCGCAGGCGACAAGGGACGGCGGGTGCAGGACTGCACGGGTATCAGCGAGAGCGATTAATAGAGCGATGAAGACAGCGATTAGTAGCGGTCGACGAGGCGACAGGAGAAGGTGCAGCGAGGCGTGGTGGTGGTGGTGGTGGTGGATGCTGCGACAAGGAGCAAAGCGGTGCGCAGGGGTATGCGGATGGCAGCGACAGCAATGACAATGAAGAAAAAAAAGAGGGCGATGGAGAGACGGGATGGGAAATGGGGTGTGCGAGCAGAGCAGGAGGAAAAAAAAAAAAAAAAAAAAAGGTCAAGAGGTCCAAAAGGAAGAAAAAAAAGAAAACAAGGAGCAGAAATTATTTCTCGCTGCAATCCCCATGGGGCAGACACGGCCAAGGCTGCTGAAGGAATGAAGAATGGTCCTGTGTTCCATCCTCCATCCAGCACACCCCCCACACACACAGACACACTGACACACAGACACACACCTGTCGTCCTTCGCTCTCCGTTGATGC
Source organism: Mortierella alpina (assembly GCA_029449245.1). Taxonomy (NCBI): domain Eukaryota; kingdom Fungi; phylum Mortierellomycota; class Mortierellomycetes; order Mortierellales; family Mortierellaceae; genus Mortierella; species Mortierella alpina. The sequence continues at coordinate 126,991 of JANATF010000023.1, read as the reverse complement.
CATCGCGCCGCGGTGTCAGCAGAGGCACATCCGTCCACTGGAACGTGGCATCGGCATGCCATGGGCCACACAGGGCACTCTGCGCGCGTGTGGAACAGTCTCAGTGTTGCAGAGCAGCAATGACGCGAGGGTTCTGACCCTCTGCTGTGTCCGGTCCTCGCCTGCTCTCGTTCTATCCCTGGGCTCCAGGGGTGAGAGCGGAGCCCTTCCTTACAAATCAACGACCTCATAGCCATGAGCCACGAACCATGAGCCACAGGTTCGCCTGTGGAGAACCGCGACCATAGCAATGAGCAGCACGAGCAGCAAGGATAGACAGCGCGCATGCGAGGGGGGTGTGGGGCAATGAAATAAACCAAAAAAGAAGAAAAAAAAGGCCGAGAGCAGAGCACCATGCCCTGTCGTCCGTCCCTTGACTCCCCTCAACCCCCCCCCCCCCATCCAATTTGCTTCACCTTTTGCGCTCTCCACCACCACCAACAAACAAAACTCGTATAAATGGCGCTGACGAGAGAAGAGACATGGCATAGTGGGGATATGGGGACACGCCCTGTGTCTGAACACGCGCATTCCCATTATCATCATCGCCATGATTCGCCTGCATCCGCATCCGCATGCTTCATGCATCGATACAACCCTTGCGCACATGCATATCATTATTATCCACCGACCACTTTGTGCAGGACACTTGTACGACTTTCCGGTCTCCCGAATGGGTCTACCGCATATATAAAGAGTGTTTTTTTTTCTTTGTGCGTCGCACGGGGTAGCGCGACCTTATCTACTCTTCCAGTACGCAAACGCGTCAACCTTGTCATCCTCGGTGCCTTCTCCCTCGGCCGCCTTTGCGCCACTCACCTCCTCTACAGCTTGCTGTCCCTTCAAGGCTGCAATCGCCTGCTTGACAGACCCGCTCGCTGGCTTTACATCCTCAATTGCTCCGTCCTGGTCTTTGCTGCTGGTGCTGGTGCTGGTGCTGGCACTGCTTCTCCCTGTGCCAGTCGCAGCCGCTCTGTTTCCTAAAGAAGGCTTTAGCGCCAATCCTGACTGAGCAGCGCCAAAACCTGCCGTCTTGGCCTTGGCCTTGGAAGAGGCATCTGCCGAACCAGATATTCCAGACGGAGAGAACGACAGCGGCTTCACCATGGGGATCACAGGCATGATCCCATTACCGCTCTTGTTGTTCCCAAGGCCATTGGATGGAACAGAGACCGCGGATGGAGTGCCAATAGACTTGCTAGTCGACACGGAAGGAGTAGATGGTGACCCAGACACGACTCCAAACGACTTTTTGAGCTCCGATACTGACAGGGCATTCGATGTCTCCATCTCGTCAGCTGCTCCCTTCTCCTTGTCCTTCTCCTTGCCAATAGCACCGACCTTGGACGCCAGTGACCCTGGCGCTGCAGAGGATGTTGACGCCGGAGCCGCTCTGGGTGGTGTGCTGTTGAATTCCTTGGTGCGCTGAAGGACACTGCCACTGCTCAAGCCTGTTCCTGGACTCTTGCTAGCGCTGGGGCTGCCTACACCCGCAGAGCTCAGACCTAATCCCATGGACACAATGGTCGGTCCCTTGTGTGGCTGTGGACCGCCACTCCCACCTCGTGCATCAAATCCAGGCAACAACACCTTGGATTTGTTGGCTGCAATGGTCGACAGCGGGGCCGACGACGTTGAAGCGGTCGACGAGGACGAGGAGCCAGAGAGTCTAGGTCGGATCACATCAACGTCCTTGTTGGTCTTCCTGAACACGCTCGCTGTTGATGAAGGGGTTTCAGGTACCTGCTGCTGCTGCTGCTGTTTCTTGAGCTGTGATGGCTTCAAAAGTGTCTCCTCCTCGTTCGTGCTTTCCTTTGACTCTTTGGCTGTAACTCCGCCGGTTGGCTTTACGTCTTCTACATCGCCGCCCCTTTCAAAATCAGCGCCATCCTCGTCATCACTCTCATCATCGTCATCCTCATCGTCGTCATCGTCATCAGTGTCGTCCCGAGATGCCCCCACAGCCCCATTGGCAGTCTGTCTGGGTGGCGGTGGAGCGGGTCGACGCGCTGCATCTTTGTCGCTGTGGATCACAGTTGAGGCAGGCAAGGTCGCTGCAGGTAGACCGACCCTTCTGCGATTGACGGGCGGTGGAGGCGCGCTCCGTTTGACACTGTTCGTGGCAGCAAGGGCACTGACGTGGACGTTCCCGAGACCCGACTCTGTTCCCGCGGTCGTCTTTCCCGTCAGAGGTAGGACAGGGGCATCGATCTGCTCGCTAGCTAAATCTTTAGATTTTTTTTTTCATCCAGGGTCAGCCAAAGAAAACCTTAATCTCCCGTCCGTCTCTGCAACACATGGTGTGTTTGGGTTGTGAGTCTGTCTTACCTCCGAGGAGATCCACAGCAGGCTGTTTCTTGGCGGGAACGGAAGCCGGAGGAGCAGGGGCTGGTCGCGAGGATGAAACCGCCTTGTCTGTGCCGGTGATGGTCTTGTCGCCTTCGAATGGGTTCTTTTTACCAGAGGGGATTCTCTGCACCCCATCCTCCAACGGGTCATTCCACCACTGCTGGCTCTCAGAGCTGGGCTTTGGGGCTATTTAACATCATCAAGTTGACGAGTGTAGTGACGCGTTAGAGACTAGGCGTGCTGTGTAACACGTTTCAACCGGATCGCTCATGAGCAACTTACTACTGGGCACACGATCATAACTCGGATCAAAGGCAAAGCCATCTCGGAGCTTGTCAGTTTTCTGTCCTATCAAACCTCGAGGCCCTGGTCCCGGTGCGTCTCTCTTGCCATCCTTCAAAAGACCTTCTGCCAACGACCTGTTAGAGCTCTTGCGGTACAACGTCTGCTCCATCTGTTCCTTTGCAGCTGAATCCAGCATCGTCAATTCCAGAACAAACATTGACATGACTATTAGATACAAAAAGAGAATGAGTAATCAGTCTCGCGTTCATCATCCTCAATCAATAGCTATCAAGCGTAGTCGTTGTTTCCATGTACCTGGCCTGTGGTCTGATGTCCGGAATTCTGCACGCTCGTAGCTAGTTTGATAAATCTACGAGAATACAAGTTCCAAAAGTATTAGTTTTGGATGCTTGTCCGACAAGATTTGTCCACGTTCGTTTAAAGGCCAGTTTGCGAATGAACTTACACCTCGACCGCGGTAAAGAATGCGATCCGTCCAAGCCGGCGCTCGGTACTTTTCACTGGTGTCATAATTATCGGTCCCAATATCATAGCGATACGTCGGTGCGAATGCAATGATACCCTCCTTGTATCCGTAAAACGCCTCTCCATAGTCGATTGAACGCTTCAGCTGGTCGCACCGAAAGATTTCAAAGTAGTTGCCTTGACTGACCAAGGCTCTGATTTGATCATTCTCCATATCAACTCTGTAGTTAAAGTCACCGCACCACAAGATAATATCGTGGCTAGAGATGGTCCTGCCTCGCGCGAACGCGATCCCGTCATTGATCGTGTGAAAGTCATTGTTGCGCTCCTGCAGATTTTCCTGTCCCGAGGCCAAGTGTGATGTGACCAAGCAAAGTGTGGATTCGTAATAGTCCATGCGGATCGCCACTGCACCTTTGTTTCCGGCCATGCCTCCCAAGCCCGTCTTTTTGATTGAGCATTCAACATTGCGAATGAACGGTGCGTTCTGCTCCTTGACGTAGATCATAAGGGCAGCGCCTACAAGCTGGCCTGATCGCAGTTGAATATAGCGAGATCCACCTCGGCGGTTGATCGTCCTCTCAACTTCCTGCTCCCATACCCTGCGCTTGTTTTCGTCCGTGGCCATAATCTGCTTTGGCGTGAGTTTCACGATTTCTTGGAATCCTATGACGTAGAGATCTGGCTCCGGCACGTCTACGGTAGTATCGCCGATAAAAAAAAGTCGGTTAGATCTGATCCGCATTAAACATTGAATTTTTGGAATAGCAAGACGCTGGTTGTTACCTTTGTCGAAACACAGCCACGCTTCGAGAGATTCACCAGAGGGAGCTTTGCCGTTCAAGTTGTATGTTCCTACAAATACATCAATCTGGACCTGCTGCGAGTATTCGCCCAACCGAGCCTTCATCTCGGACGCAATCGAATCATGCACGGGATCATGAATCGCCACTGGTGCTTGGTGGGCCATTTTACCCTATTCATAATTGACAAGCGGAGGGGGGTTTTTTGCGCGCATTAGTATAAAACGCAGGTGAATGCCACTGTCTCACACCTGCAAGTCAAATCAATGAGCACGCAGGCACTCACCAAGAGCACATCAATGACCTCCTGACGATCCTTATCCTGAAAGTTGTTGATGTAAAAGCGATTGATGGACTTTGTAGCGTCGCCGAGCATGCTGGCAAAGGACATTTTTCCTGATCGGGTCACCTCGGACTTGAGTGCGCCTGTGCCTGTGTAGATTTTTGATAGCATGTCCCCGTTATCAGCCCAAAGCTCAGAGTGCATTAGCATCAAGCTGCCAAAGCGGCTATCCTGTGGCAAGAGATTGTCCAGTAGGGATTCCAGGGCCTCTTTTGACAAATTGCTTTGAATGACATTTGTTCTAAGACGAAAGCAAAGCCGCATGATAAAAACTGTCAACACTACAGGGCGAGTGCAAAGAGTCATTTTCGCTGACAATTGCCAACAACTCACCGATCCAAGCAGTCCAGACAGTTGGTTCTAAAAACGCCTCGTTGCGTCTGTACAATGGTGTTGGACAGCAGATCATGATAAAAGTATCCATATCTCTCAGAGTCTCCTCGGATATGCTGCAGTAATGACTGAACCTGGTCATAGTTGCCTCCCTTCACTTGAGAGTGATAGTCGAAGCGAGTCATGTGTAGATTTTTCAAAATTTGTGGTCCTAGATCCTCGACCTGATTTCGGTACTCTTGCGACAGCGTTACTTCTCCTTGATCCTTGCTTCCTAGTAGATCCAGGATATGAACATCTTCGTATTTTTGGATCAGCTCTTCAAAATGCCGCCGTACAGCTGGTTTGGTCGCCTCGGGTCCTCGAGAAAGCTGAATCTTGTGGCTAGCAAGCTGTAACCCCTGCTGTTCCCAGAATACTAGTATTTGTGATAGTAATGCAATATCTGTCAGGTTGCGCTGGCTATTGACGACTTGTCCAGTGATCAAGACTTTTGTTCGAGTCTTGCTCCACGATGGTTACCTGGTACGCTTCCACGAATTTGGGTATATGCAAAGCACCACTCCGAGTTGGACAGTATGGTCTCGGTCTATGATGGATCCGACAAGCAATAAGTATTGACGTTGTTGTTGAAACAATTCCCTTTTGCTTCTTCACCACATTCCTTGTGTCCTACCTCTACAAAGTTGGCAACACTCCCAGTGTCGTCTATTCCTCTGGTATTGTATCTCGTTCCTAAGCCATCACAAATTGGACATCCCAAGAGTTTTGACAGCGATTAGTCCCATGTTTTGAACCTGACCACAAAGACTTTGCGTACAATGCTGCCTTAAAGTTCATGGCAGACTGACCTTACCTGCACGCTTTGAGCTGAGTCGAGATATGATAGATAACTGTCCCTGTGTAGTTTGTGTCCTGAATGCCTGGCATCCAACATATCCTTGAATGATATGGACCTAGTGACGTGATGTTTGCAAGTTCGGATATGAGTCGCGGTGTTCAACTAGTTCCATGTCATCTGGGATCCGTCAAGGCAATACTATTACCAAGAGTCCCCCATAGTCCAGCTCCTCGCGTTCCTGCTCATCCAAGTGAGACCGGTAGGTCAGTAATTCCTTGAGCATAAAGTAGTTCCAGAGAAATTTTTCGTCATAGTTCATGTTGGCTTCTGCTTTGGCCGCTTCCTGCATCTTGATTGCTCTGTACAAAGATCATGATCACACAGCAGAAAACGGGCAGCACCTGTCAGCATTTCTTCTCTTTGAGCCGATGACCATCAGAGTCTCGTTGATATGCTGGTAATGAAGGGAAGGCGAGAAACTTGCCTGGCTTGGATTGACCGCGTGAGATCAAACTGAGGTGAGAAGAAGAACGCGCCGTTGCAAAGGACTTTTTCAAGCTCGCGACAAGGGTGGGGCATCATGGTGGGTCCTTCGTTCTCGTTCGCGGTCTCGGGGTCGTAGGGTGCAGGGATCATGTCCTCGTCCGGCGTGTTGCCAGTGAGTGAAAAGAACCTGACGGCGACAATCTTGTAGACCGATTCTCCCAAGCGAATGTCGCCGACCTTGACACATCCAGTGACCAGGGCGAGGAATGTGTCTGTTTTTTTTTGGGCCGTAAAAGAGCGTTAGCAAGTAGGCAAGTGTGCATGTGTTCCTGTGTGGATGGGAATAGTTTGATAGATGACAACTCACCGTTGGCATGGTGCATGAGACCTAGACAGCCAAAGACGGGTCGGCTCTGTAGCTTGCGGAAGGCGGTCTGCTCAAAGCCGGACGCTGGCTCGAGGCGGACTGAGACCTGGGCACGGCCTGTAGCGGCAGGCTGTTCATGCGGCGAGAAGTAGAGGATCTGGCCCTGCTTGGACGAGGCATCGAGGCGTTGCGTGGAGCACGGGCGCAGGGCCAGCGTGCGTGCCGAGTGGCCGTTGGAGGAGACGTAGACCTCGGCCTGCATTGGCTGGATGTGAGAGTGTGGGTGTAGTCGCGTTGGCTGAGGAGTGCGTCGCGTCGAGGAGTGTGGCTGAGGAGTGGGCCGAGGAGTGGGGCATGAAGGGGACGACAGATGGATGGGCGGATGGGCGGATGGATGGACGGATGGAATGGATGGATGAGCAGCGAGCGCGGGAATGGTTTTCAAGTCATAAAGTCGCCACAAGCGGCGAGAAGCGCGCTTCCAATCAAAAAAAACGGCTAGGAGGACTGCGCTTTGTTGCAGTCCACAGCTCCATTAAACGGCACGAGATTTGCAGCGAGAAAAATAAACAGCGTCGAGACGCGTCCCCTTTTTCCGCCCTCTGTCCTGGACACGCCTCCCGCTCGCTGCAGTGCTCCATCATCCCCATCCTCACCGCTCCGCTCGCCTCCAGCACACACTCTGTACACTCGCGCTCGCTCCATCCCTCGTCCCGTGTGCTCGTTCTGAACGACAAGCGACAAGCCTCGAGCTACCTCCAAAAACAGGAAGAAAAAATAACCCCTCCTGCGTCTGCTCAACAAAGGAGCATAGCATAGACACACGACTCACGACTCGGCTCCTAGGGCGACAATGGCGGGTGCAATGGACAAGGGCCTGATGGCCCTCATGGGCATCGACGACGACATGGGCCAGGACGAAGGCCTTCTCAACCACACCACCTCATCCAGCTTCTTTGACAATGCATCCGACTCTGACAGGGACACCCTCGACGACATGGACAACACCACCACCACCGCCCGGTCAGCAACACCCCCAGCAGATGCACGCACCAGCACCGCGTCCAAACACGAGCACGAACAACAGCGTGAACACAAACAGGCAGCAGCACCCGCGCCACACCGCGCCAGCACATCCTCCCTCTTTGCATCGTCCTCCGCTGCCAAACCCAGGCTATCCTCCGTCTCCTCGTCTTCGTCCTCGCCTTCGTCCTCGTCGCTCTTCTCCCCAGACTACAACCCTTTCAGCGCCGGCTCTCCCACCAAGGTGCGGGTGATCAAGTCTCCGAAAAAGACTCCAAGGAACTCGGGTGCATCCTCCATGTTCAGTCCCACCCTCAGTCCCCGCAAGCTCAAAAAGTCACCCTCGTCCGTCTCTGCGTCCAAGGCCACCTCACGGTCTCCCTCTGCCACTCAGAGCTCCCAGTCCCAGTCATCGTCCACCTCCATGGACCTCAGGGTGGCCTCTCTCTCGCCCCCACTCAAACCTCGGGCTCAACGAGACGCAGAAACCGATGGTCTCGCCTCCCCAGTGTCATCGTTCCAGCTCAAGAAAAAGGCCATTGCGTTCTCGGACAGCGACGACTCGGACATCAGCCCGCTCGAAGACAACTCGACCCTCAGTCTCAGCAGTGTCTCAAGGCGAAACATCGCGCTCAACGCGTCCTTTACCTCGGACGCAGAGATGGACATGGACATGCCGCTGCTTCCATCCCTGTCTTCTCATACGAAAACTGCCTCCAAAGCCGCCATGAGTGGCTTGCTGGAGGAATTGAGCGATGTCGAGCAGGAACAGGCGCAGGCCCAACGTCGGCCACAGAAGCAACAGCGGCCCGCTGTTGATCTGGATAGAGACGAGGATGAACAGATGCTCCTCACAGAGTCGCAAGCAGAGGCAGCATCAACAGATCCTGTCAAAGCCAAGGCACCGACCAAGAAACAGATATTGGAGATGCAAATGGAAAAGGAGCGCATGTGGAGAAACAGCGACTTTACAGTCCAGCCACGCGTCAACAACAAGCACACGCTGTCCTCTCTTCTCCAATCCGCTCAATCTAAACTGTGAGTCAAGCAGCCTTCTCCCACGAACATCTTTAAAAAAATAGGGGGGAGGAGGGGAGGCATACGATAGATGACATTGTCATTTTTTATTGACACACTCTATGCTCACTTTTCATCTTAGCACTCAGAGAGACGACAACGCGCCTGTGGACACTCCAGTCGCTTTAAAAACGCCGCCAAAGTCCAACAAACCCGTCACGATCGCTCTTGATGACGACTCTGAGGACGAGACACAGGAGGACGTGGAACGCCACAAGGATGAAGCTCGCTGGAAATTGGATGTGTCTAGAGCACTCTTGGTCGCACCCATCTCTAAGGAACAACGACTCGAGATCTCGAGAGATCTGCAGGTCCGGACCACTATTCCAATAGGCAAGCGACTCGAGGTGGAGCGAGCGCTTCAAATGTCACCCCTGTCCAACAAGATCCAGAACATGTCTCTAGGCTTCAGCAATCCCTCGACAGCCTCGGCCTCTTCGTCCCAACTATCGCCCCAAAAGCCATCAGGACTTCATAACCGTAGAAGCTCGCTGAAATCACCCTCCAAATCACAGCGGCCAGGAACTGTCTCCGATATCCAGCAATATAATGAAATTATGAAGCGGGAACTGGCCAAACGGAATCTGGAGAGGCGCAAGCAGCTGGAAATGGAGGCCAAAAAATCTGGCACTTGGAAGTCACCCGAGGAATATGCTGCAGAGCAATTGCGGAGTGAGGATAAGCGGACCAAAGGACTCGATCCAGACGAGGATGAGGATGCGGATGATGAACATGACGAAGACTATGATGCTTCAAAGGACCCTGGCCAACAAGATGTGGCGGGTGACGATGAAGAGGCTATGGAACTCAATAGCGCAGATGAAGGCGAACTTCTCTCTGGAGAGTCGGACGGAGAAGAAGTAGAAGAAGGCGAGAATGCCACGAAACTAGACGGTCAGCACTTGCAAGGCGATGATGAAAATAACGATAGCATGGACAGCGAAGAAGACGAGGAGGATGAGGGCGACGATGAAGACGAGGGCGAGGACGACGACGAGGACACTGTCAAGATGCGAAGGACCCAGAAAAAGACAAACGTCATTAGAGACGAGGACGATGTCAAAGTCGTGGTGGTAGACCGCAGTCAAGCCCCAGCCGCACCGGATAGCGATGACGAGGCCCAGGAAAGCGCATCCGAGTCAGGTAGCAATCATGGCAACATGAACGACAGCGACGATGATGTCAGCGACATTGAGCAGGACATGGAGGGCGACAGTGGTACGCAAGGGTTCGGCGCGTTCTTCGAGTCCAGCTACGACCCATCAGCAGCCAAAAAGGACAAGTTCACAACGCTTGGCCGCGCCAATGCACCGGCACTTGGTATGGCATCGACTCACTCTCCTGTCATCGGAAGCAATCCCAGTCAGAGCCCGACGCTGGGTGACAGTCAGACCGGCCTTTCACAATCCATGGCAGGCGCCCTCGACTTTCTCTCTGGGAATTTTCCGTCTGCCACGCCCCAAGCATCGTCCTCCTCAGCAAGTGACAAGCTGGACTCCTTTTCAATGCCTTTGACGGATGGATTCGGGATCGATATTCCGAGCATGAGTCCCCTCGTCGACGAGGAGGATGGGTTTATCTCGAGCAGCTTGCTCGGTCAGGTTCAGTCACTCGATGCATCCATGGATCCAAACTCTGTCCTTCCCTCTCAGAAGCCTCGAAACGCCTTTGATGTCCTTGCTGGTGCTATGCGACAGAACTCTGTTGATGGAGGTGATGCCAATGGAGGTGGTCTTCGGCGGCTACAAAAGCGAGCAGCAAAGCCCATGCGAGGCGGACCCATCTCAAAGAACGACAAATCAGCCTACATCGAATACGAGGCCGAGGAAGAGGAAGATGAGCACATGGGAATGGGAGGCGTTGACTATGAATCTGAGAACGACAATGACGACTACGACCTGGGCGATGGAATGGTCGATACGACCGTGGTCATTGACAGCAAGGATGCCGAGAATGTGCGGCAGTTGCACATGTAAGTAGCCTCCATGAAAAAAAACGGGATCAAAATTTCAAGGTGACGTTGATCTATAATGCTATATACTGATGGTCGATTTTTTTTTTGTTCTCCTTTTGTGCTTTTTGATATCTAGGAAACATGAGCAAGTCCAGCATGACAAGGACATCTCGGATCTTGTTCAGGGCATTGCTGCCGGAGGTCTTTGGAAGCGAAACAAGGGACAGATGGACGACCTTGATCTTTTCGACGAAGAGGACATGGACGGCCGCTTCAGACGGAAGAAGAAGCTGAAGGTGTCTGAAAAGATTGAAAAACTAGGTATGAACTCTCACTATTCTGGTTCCTTTAAAACGACATGGAGCTGTGTTTTCGTGTGTTGTATGCACCATACACCAGCTGACATTCCTGTCATTATTCGCTTTTTTTTGCTACAAGCTGACAATCCAAAGACAGCAGCCTATGCGCGGGCGTTCAGAAAGGACAAGGATGATGACCAGCTCGTGTTTTTGAGCGATCCAGATGAGAGCAACGACGAGGCCGACTCGTCATCGAAATCCAAGTCGTTGAACAGAACAGGAGGTGACAGGGAGGACGATGACATGGCTAGCCTAGAGTCGGAGGACGAAGTGCGGCCTGCTCAACACGATGAAGACTCGGAGGAGGAGGAAGAAGAAATGTTGAACACGGACAAACGCAAAGAGAGACTGCGTCAAGCACGTCTACTTCGAGATGCTGATGGAGGAAGTGTGAACGAAAGCATGGAATCAGGAGCCATCACAGCCATGACAAAGGGCCAGGCTCTGCCCTTTGGTGACTCCAACAGCGATGATGCCTTCTCTGAGCGCACGGTCGAGAATGATAAAACCGCGTCAGTAGTAAGAGCCAAGAAATCGACAGAGATGCTGAGGGAGCCTGTGGAAGAGTACGAGGACATTCTGCGGCGTAAAAAAGTCATCCAGGACATTATCGACGGTGTCGAGGATCCTGAGGAGCAGGATGTCACCCAGGCGAGTAGCCAGCGGCGGCGGACCTCTTCGTCCTTCTCGCCTTATCGCCTCATGGACAGGATTGTCGATCGGTCACAGCTGGCCGATTCGGATCTTGGAGCAGGTTCTGGAAGTACGTCAGCCTTTGGCAGCTCATTAGGAGGACGGGCTGGGGCTGAGGTCGATGTGGAAGCCATTGTTCGACCCAGGACGCTGTCACGACAGAACTCTTCGTTTATGTGCGAGGAGAGAAAGGCACGGTTCTTGAGCACGGTGGGCGAGGAGAGTCGAGGAGCGAATGCAGGAAATCGTGTGGTCAAGGAGGTCAACCGACGCAAGATGGCTTTTGCGACATCCAGCAAGCAAGACGGAGCCTCGACAGCGTCCACTAGCAACAGCAGCAGCAGCAGCAGTACAACGATCGTCAGAGGTGTTGGGTCGCAGCCGTCAGATCCTTCGGCCACGAGTAAGAAAAGCAGGACAGGTGCTGGACCTAGTGGGCCTAGCCGGCTGCTTAAAATCCTGACAGTGGATGAAGAGTAATCGGGGTCGGGTTCACATTCTGCCACGACGACGCATCTGTGCTTTCTGTTTTTCTTTCCAATACCCCACCCCCTCCGCGTTCTTATTGATGCAGTAAATTTCTAAACTTTCTATATATTACACGATATACGGCCTGCGGGTGAGTGCCCTGGAGATGCTTTGATGTCCTTATGCAGCCAGCATCTGGGGGAGCAGCATGGTGAAGATGAGGATACCGACAAGCATCTTCTTGGTACTGTAATTTGATCCTGTTTGTGCGCCGTTGCCCTGGCCGGTGTTGCTGTTGCTGGTACTACCACCATTCTTGTGTTCATATCCACCTCCTGTGGTCGCACCAGGGACGTCATCGGGCGATAGTGTGGCACAGTTGTCGATGTTGCACAGGTACGCATTCATGGGAAAGTCTTCCGGATCTGGCAATGGCTTGGGACCAGAGCCGCCGATAGAAATGGTGCCTTGCTCGACACAATGAAAGTACAGATTCTTCTCCTTGCCAATCTTGACACATTGCGGCAAAGTGGCGAAACGGACGCAGGTGGGGCCGTTCGAAGCTGTGGTGTTTGTGGTGCTCGCCACCGACGTTTCTTCGTCGCCAAACTCGAGGGCAAGAGGAACGGTAAAGATCTCTAGACAGATGAAGGGTGATTCCAAAGCCATGACGGAAGGAGCGTACTTGTTTGCAGTGGGTGAAGGAGAGGGTGGATGGACGCTGAAGATGGTTAGGTCTGGGGGGGTTTTTTTTTGTGGGAGTGGATAAACGCGCACGAGCAAAGGGTGTTTTTATACTCAAGGAGCAAAGCGCCACTCCTTCCTTTTTCTCGCGACGCATTTTCTCTTTTCTCCACCTCCTGGAGTTTTTTTCTCCTTCCTTGATACCATTTTGTTTGCCTTTTTCTTCTGTCATCTATCAAGGAGACCCTTCGAGCTGCTTTTTCAACTGTGTTGTACCAGGTATTTGCCAGGATATACACCCACCCCCTTCCTCATTTCCCCCCCTGCTACCGAGGAAAACCACAATCTTTTGTTAGAAATTCATGACCTCGTCTTGCTCCCTGATATCATGGGTATCTTGGCTGACCCGGAGGTGGGGATGGTCAAAGAGCGTTGAGTCGTGTGTCCTACCTGTTCGGGAATGTAAGGTTCTGAAGGAAGGACGCCACCTCTTTTTGGATGTGAGAAGGGAAGGACGCCATGCAGCAAATGGCTCAGAGCCATGCAGACACGCGTAATCGATTATTTCGCTGAACCAAAGTGAGACATTTAAGGTTGCTGCGAAAGCAGTAAAATTGGCCCGAGCGCGATTCATTCCAGAAGCATTCATTCTGGATATTCTGAGCCTGTGCTCTTGTAGCCCCCTTCCCGCTAGCGACCCCCACGCTGTGCCATGCATTATACACAGGCTCACTCTGAGAGGAACACTTGCCTCCGCTATGTTGATCCGCCTGGCTCTCTACTTGCTACCGGAATGCTCTCTCTTTATTTCCTATTACACACCATGTTTCGTTTAATTACCGGTAACGCGTGCAGCAACGGTTTGTTCTTGAGCGAGGGAGTTCGAAAGTCCGTAAGCATGCGTGGTGGTGTATGGGCATACTTTTATGACAGAAATACCATCACTGACAGCAGCAACCAAGAAGGAGTAGGATGTGTTGATACTTAAGATAAAGGTTCAAGAACGAAGGACACCTTTCTGATCATAACTTACTGTACCTTGAACGTTACTACGTTAGAAGCAACTCATAACACTGCATAAGCCCTCTGCAGCCGTTTATATCTCTCGGTATCATCGACTGCAGCAAAGAAAGAGAAGGATGTGTTGATACTTTGGATAATGGCTCGAGGTGCCTTCTAATAGTGACAAGTATTTCATTTGCTGTACCTTGAACGTTAGGAGAAGCTCATAGCATTGCATTAGTTTTCTGCAGTCGTCTTTATCTCCCGGTATCACCTACTGCATATAAAGAAGAAAGAGTAGGATGTGTTGATGATTTAGATCAAAGTTCAAGAGCGAAGAACGCCTTACTAATAATGACAAATATTTCTTTTACTGTACCTTGAACGTGAGCAGCAGTACATAGCTTTGCACGAGTCCTCTGCAGTCGCTTTTATCTATTGGCGGATATGTGTTCCCACACGACTCCATGCAGAGGTTCCGTGGTCGAATCGCAACTGCTTGATGCTGACCTAACAGCCTATGGGGATCTATGGATACGTGCAAGACAAGTGGTATCGAGTTCAGTAACAGCTGCAGGTACTCTAAGTGGATAACTATAGAAACGTATCAACGGTCCCGTGCTTCCTTACCAAACACCTGTAAGAGAAAAAGTGCTCGTGATTTGACGACCTTCTCGAAGGTGTAGGTCAATGGAGTCCTTGGCGATCGAGAGCAGCGACCTCTAATCCAGTAGGAACAGTCTCAAACACCTGTCAACTTTTGGCGCCTTTAATTTTGCCAAACCCCAGATCAAACACCTCCTTCAAAACTGTCAAGTCGGGCTTTAACGGTCCCACCGTCGTTATCGTGAGTCTTATGTAGGCCGATTCGCTCAGCTGGACGTGAACTCTGTGAACTCTCCGTTGTCCTCATTCTTTGGTGGTAATGGGGCCAAGACGGTAGGCAATTTTTTTGAGCTGCGGTAATGGGTGGGAAAAGAGCCCAAGGGGTAAGTTACAATTGCTAGGACATAAATGTCCACAACAGGCTTGGGAAGAGGAATACCACTCGTGGAGGAAGTGCTCTGTCATCTTCAGGATGCGGTCCTAGATCGTCTTAGATCGTCCTGGATCGTCATGAAAGTCTTTGCTTCTAGGCTACAGCTTGTTCCCTGGTTCAATATGTCTCTCCTCCGATCTTCTCCCGCAGCTGCAGCTACTGAAGCACAAGAGGGTGCTCCTAGCGTGTCCTGTCAGGTTTGGTTCAGTTCTCTAGATAAATGTCCGGCGGGTCTCAGTCGAGGGATATTTTTGATTATCCTCTTGATTATCTTCCTGACTCGACCCCAGTCCCAGTGTTGTAGGCCATTTTCCATCTTCAATCTTTCGTGAGATTATGGACAAGAAGGCCGGACAAATCCTCCTGAAAATGGTGCAGTGCGAGAAATTATGCCTTCATGCGTCTGAAGCCTTGACCTGCCTTGGGAGGAGAGGGATGGCGTGAGGGGTGAGTGGAAAGGAAAGGGCGCCGCCGCCTGTGTGTGTGGGTAAAACTAGAGGAGAGGCTGCAAGATCATGAAGGGGGACGCGAGGGACTTGTAGCCATGTCAACAAAACGAAGGAAGAGGAGGGGTTGCAAGAACATCCAGGAGAAAGCGAGGGATCATCACATCACCAAGCGTAGATAGAACACCGAACAGTAGAAAAAATAGGGACGCGTGGGGGTGCGCACAGAACTAGAGAATACATGAGAGGTTCTAAAAATGATCAAGGAGGTGAAGAGGGAAGAAGACGGCAGTCATGGGTAATGCAAGGGGATGAGCATAGAACAGAGAACACAAGAGAGGCTTCGAAAAGATCAAGTAAGGGGAGAAGGAATACGACGGTGGTAATGGGTAGAGCAGGGGGATGCGCACAGAACAGAAGACACAACGGAGGCTCCAAGAAATTCCAAAGGGGAGAGGGAAGAAGTCGGTGGTAATTGGTTCCGAAAAAGTTGCAGGTACGGGCGAACGATGACGGAAGGCAGTACTGAATTCGTATTTAAGAGCGAATGACCGCGTCTTCTCAACAGCCTCCTCACTCAACAGCTTGCACTCGACTCTACCCTTTCCAACAGGAATTCCACACGACTCTACAACCCCATTCCAAGGCTTTTTTGTCACTTGTCCACGTCCCACCATGGTTTCTGCAAAGCTCGCGATGCTATCCAGTCTGTTGCTACTAGCGGTATCCGCCTCCTTGGCCGAGTGTGCCTCCATCGTGGCTGCCAACAAGATTATCAGACGGCAAGAGGCCCCATCTCAAGGATCAATCAGCGCGTGCTTCGAAGCCTATAAGCAGGTTCTGGAAAGTAGATTGAAGAAAAGTGTTTTCATTAACCCTTTGTATCAGTACAATGGCTATGTCACTTGCCTGTCGACCTGTAATGCGGAATATCCTGGTCAAGACCTTGCTTGTTACTCGGCATGTCCTTCCTTGGCCGATTGCACGGCGAGTTACTTGATGCACGACAGCTGCTCCAGTGCTGGCACTATACCTTTCGAAATAGCTCAATGCATCAGCAAAGTCCTTGCTCCCAAAACAATGGAAGAATCCAACAAATGGGTCGAACAAAATAAACCCACGTAAAACGCGGCAACCTAAGCTGCTCTGCTGAAAATGCGCTATGGCATTCTTTGCTGCGTACGAACCAGTTCAAGATCATGTTATATAGCACGTCCGAGGTTATGAATGTTGATGCAACGAGTTTGTCTGCACCTTGCAAGACGAAGAAAATGACGGGGGCGAAAGGCCAAAATGTTGTACGACAGCTCATCGAGGCGCGCAAGGCTGGCCCAGCCCGAGACTAGTGCAGAGACTTCGTCAGGCGGAAGAGCCCGCACGCTAATGATCACAAAGGAAGCAAACCTGCGGGTCGTTGAGGACTTTTACTCAAACGAAGCATCCCTGGACCAAATCCTGCAGTTGACTGTCCATCACCTACGGCCCTGAACGAGCAAAATATTTTACTTGCTCGCTCACTAGCGAGCAAATCTTTACGGGTGCTCGCTCGCTAAGATCATTAGCTCTGCAGAAACACGCGCGGCCTTCCGGGGCCAACAAAGAAGGTAGAAGATAGTAAAAGTGCAGTTGCTGTAGCGAGCGAGCAACAAATTCAAGCACTCGCTCACGTAGCGAGTTGCTCACTTTAGCGAGCATGCTCGCTAGTTCAGGGCTGTACCATCACCACAGCTCTAAAACAATTATCCGCCGTCTTGCTTTCATCGCCATATTCACCCTCAGTCAGGGAGCATTGGATGCATTGCTTAGAGTGTTATTCCTCAAGGAAAAAAGGGAGTTCACTTTCAGCTGGCCAAATTCACCCACCAGAGGCTCACGAGAACAACGGGGGGATGGGCTAAAGTCTGACTTGAAAGTTTTGAAGGAGGTTTTGAGCTAGGGTTTAGCAAAATCAAGGTGGGTGTTTACGATTGTTCTTCCTGGATCAGTGTCACTGGATCAATGTCACTTTTCTTGCTCGCCAAGGACTCCATTGACTTACACCTTCGAGAAGGTCGTCAAATCATGAGCAACAGCTCCCTCGCTGGTGTTTTGGTAAGGGAGCGCAGTGCCATTGATATGTTTTAACATATTGAACGTGGGTGGGGGGAGTGTACTTATAATGATGAGGAAGGTGAACAATCATGCCATGTTAGAAAGGGATTGTTTTATCAACCTGCCCATTGACCACGACATTCAAGCGAAACAGCCCAAAAGAATACTTTTCTTGGACCAACACACACTCTACTGCACATATCATGTGTGACGGATAATGGATACTAGAGAAGAAAATGCCAAAGTGCGAAGGGAAGTCGGAAAACGGTACTTTATTTCCAGAGTCAGCTCGCAAAAATTTGAGACGAGGAAAAGCCCAGGCAAACCTGGGAAATAAGTACGCGCAAGAGTACTACCTTGATACGCAGATGAGCACTAAACCTGCAAAATATGGCATACTAATCACAATCATTCATTGTCCAGTCTCTACCCAAGCTCTCGCAGCAGCCCTGAAACGTGGAGACGACTTCATCGACATCATCAATGTTGTTGATTCTTATGAAGTATCTTGTTCTGTAGTCGCACCAACAAAAATCGCCTGGAACTGCGCCCGAGTCTCGTGCGCATTCAGCCGATCTCTGCTCCATCTCGCTCCAAGACACATTTGCGTTGTAGCAGCGTTTGTACTTCTTCGCGCCATAGCAAGAAGCATCGGAGAGTGTGGCAAGAACAGCAAAGCACAGAGCAAGAGTGGAATATCTCATCTTGAGACCTACAACTCGTACAGTAGGGGGAGTGCAGAGGGCGGTTGACAGAAGGTTAGATATACAGTAACAATTATAATACAACTAGCCTGAATAAATCACAAAAATCCAATCCTGTAGCCTACCAGCAGCGTGGGTGGAAGATTTTGCGAGGGAGATTGTATAGTGGCGAAAGTAGTTGCTGCAAGAGTCAAGAATATTGTGGCAGGCCGAGAGTCTTGAGGTTGAATCAGGTGTGTTAATGAAGATCAGCGGGGAGGTGCGACTTCTTTATATACGTAGAGGGTCGTAAAAGGGACGAAACAGAGTTGTCATTTGGGCGTAAAGGAAGAAAACAAATCAGGTCGGACGTTTCTTAAAGGTCCCCTAGCCCCCGGAGCCCGAGCACGTGCCGCAATCCATATCGCGAGCTCTTGCGAGCTACTACTGCCGCGTGCAGCTGCAGCGGAGCACGGTAGCGCGACTACCCCCCCCCCCCCCCCCCCCCCCCCCTGCCATCTTGCGCGAATCAAAGCGTAGTGCCACCATCCTGGAGCGCGAAGCGCTCACAACCCTCCATAATGATATCTACTTGAATCATTCTCTCTCCTTTTTTCTGAGACGCGAGGATTACCCGAGCAGCGAGATGGGGTCCACCGCTACCACGATGTACACTATTAATTTCACCATAGTGAACCCAGCACGCGCACGGGCAGAATTAGCATCACGGTGATCTAGCCCAGAATAAAGCCTGAACCACGGTGAAGTCTGAATCACGGTGAAGCCTGAACCACGGTGAAGCCTGAACCACGGTGCAGTCTCAACCGCAGTGACACCTGGACCACAGTGACACCTGAACCACTGTGAACTCTGCGCCACGTGCCCAGCAATATTGGTAGTAAGTCGAAGCAGCTCCTCATCTCACGCTGCTGCAGGGTAAGCATTTCTAGAGCGCTACTCTTTTTTTTTTATGTACTTTATTTTTGAGGAAGACCAATAAATCCAAGTCGTAGCAGTGCGCATATATTGTCGCTACTCGCCTCCATCTCTTAGGTACACCATTAGGTACACCATTAAGTTCAGGTTAGATACCTGCTCGGCGACGTGATCGAATCAGCGGAGGTTAGGTACAATGTGGTTGAAACTACACGCTGTAGCGTTAAGGTGCCGTGGGGTGGATGAAATCATTTGTTGAATCATTTGTTCAAGAAGTTTTACTGTGAGATGTGGGCGCGAGGAGGTTGGCGTAATGGAACCTGAACCGACCAGTGCATTTCGCGCTTATTGACTGACTCGTGGTCTGCCTATTACGTGCGCATTTGCTTTCCCCTGACCTGACCAAACCTGCTTTGGCGGGCCAAATTCTTGTCCCCCATTTTGCTATAATTTCTACAGAGAAAACTTTTAAATCTACCACCCGCCGGCGGCCCAGGCGTTATACAAACTCGCTCCGCACAGACCTTTAAATAGTAGAGAGGTTTTATTCACAATGAAAAAAAATAGTTGGTATGTTGTGTTTGGAGGTAGAGTCTTGAATACATGAGGAGAAAGGTTGGAAGAGAAGTAGTAGATAAAAAAATAGGTTTTAAATTGCGCTAGCATTTATCCAAAGAGTGCCCGAAGGATGAGGTACAGGGTGGATCCAACAAAGCGAACCGCACTGAGAGCAGCCACGCTCCAGAAGATCATGGACAGATATGGGTTAAACATGGCGTTCTTGTCGTTGGGTGCTGTGGCCACGGCATCGTCCCTCTTGAGGAAGTTGCCTCCGCTCTGGGTGGCTGTCATGACAATGACTAGGACGGCGTTCGAGAACATCCAGGTCAAGACCAGACGCGTCCTAAACATCTTGTAGTAATCTTCCTGCTTTGTCTTTGCATCGCGCTTCTCCTTGAGAGCCTCAGGACGGACTGAGAGCTCCTGCATGTTGAGCTGGTAGATGGCATCAATGTCTTCCCGGTTCGAGGGCTTTTCCAGCTTGATGACTTCCTGACCGTCCTTGGTGACCTTGGTGGCACCTCCAAGCTCCGGTGCCTTGTTGTCTCCCTTGGTACCCCAAGAGACATCGTGGGTGTTGCAGAACGCATAAACCATCAAGATGTTGACGTAGGCGGGGAGGAAGAATAGGTAGGGGATGAAGGAAGTCAACATGTGCCAAGGCTCAAAGTGCATCAACGAAGAGATGATGTACAGGCCATAGGTGGAGATGAGCGAGATGACCGTGTCTCGGAACGGGCCTTGGACCTTGAGCAAGTCTAGCATTTCCCGGTACTTGCCCCAATGGGGCATGATCACCGTGTAGACTGTAGCGGCAGCGAGGTAGAGCATGACACCCATAATGAGCGAGAACAGGCAGATGGCGAGGATGTAGATGATGCGAGAGCCCTGGGGTCGATTTCCGAGCGAGCAAATAAAGACGGTAATGATGACAGCCAAGTACACCTGACGCAGGACTGCAAACGTGAGTCCGCCCCATTCTCCAAAGGGTGAAAAGTCTTTGTTGCTGTTGTTGTTGGCAGCAACGGTCAGGAAGTAGAACGTGAGGTAAAAGTTGGCGAGCGAGAACCAGTTGAAGACGAGGTTGATGGCGTTGTACAGGAACTCAAAGAGCAAGAAGAACTTTCGGAAAACACCCTGACCAGAGCTCAGGATGCGGGTGAAATGGGCGAGTGAGTAAAAGGCAGCAAAGAACGATCCGTTCAACCAGCGACGACGTTGGGAAATGAACTCTCCGATCGAGTCGGGGACATCGGTCTCGGCCTTGGCCGACTTGACGTACTTGAGAAGCCAGGCCTCGTTCTTCTTTGCGACGAGCTCAAAGCACAGAATACGATCCTCAGCCAAGTACATGTTGGACTCGAAGATGCCGGCATCTCCAGAGGTGTGCAGCGTTTCTCCCTTGAAGTACGATGACAAGGGTCCGACTCCTGGGGACGAATCCTTGAGGGCCTTGTAGCGGTACGCGGAGAAGGCTCCTGGCAAGACGGAAATGTATCCAAAGACGGACTCGAGGGGCTTGTCCAGGATGTTGGACATCTTGTACTCAAAGTTCTGGGAGGCGACCAAGGGATTGAGCAGGTTGCTGCAGTTGGGACCCAGATCCGCGCAAATTTCTCCGCAGGCACCTCCAATGGACGAATCCCGGTCAAAAGCCTTCCACAGATGGTAAATACTCGTTCCTGAGGGCTTGGTTCCGACATCGAGCAAGATGCAGACGTTGGGGTTCAACTGGGGAGCAAAGGCGTTGAAGAACCAGCGGTGAGAGTTGAGCTTCTTCTTGTTTTGCTCCTTAAGACAGAAGAGGATCTGGACGGGCACGATACCACGGTCGGCACCACGCATCTTGAGTTCAGAGTCGACCATGACCTGGGTCGTGTACTCGTAGATGTGGGCTGTGACGGGCTTGCCTGCGACCGTGTCCTTTGCGATTCCCTCCTGGTACGCACCCATGGCGGCGAGGACCTTGAGAACACGGGGATGGCACTTTTTGCGTCCGTCAGCGACGACACAGACGACGACCTTCTTCCAACCATCCTTGCCCCAGGTCTTGGACTTTGCGCGTGTGCATAGATGGGCAATGTTCTTCATGACGGAGCCCATGGTCTTGATGAAGAGGTCATCGTCCTCGTTGTACATGGTCATGACGATAAACAGCTCCGTCTGGCGACGATAGATGGTAGGGCGAAGGGTGTAACGCTCCTTGAAAAAGTCGTTGGGATCGCAGGTAGCAGCGGTGTAGCGCATGTACTCGAACTCGCGCTCACCCTTGAAATGTGCGTTCTGGAGAAGCTGCCTGGGGACCGGGCAGTCCATGACCAGGTTTCCCTCTGTCAGGGGCACGTGGCAAACCGACTATGGCATAGCAAAAAAAAACCAGGTTAGTGTGTTGCTGCAAAGAGAGTGCGAAGATGGTCCCCGAGAATAGATCTGTGTACGCCCCCCATTTGACAGCTGCAAGAGCGACGATGCACCAAGAAAATAGCATACTGCGACAAGAGTACCGCGAGGCCATGCATCAAGTCCAAGTCGAGTACAGTAAAGTGAAAAAAGCAAGGAAGCAGAGTGGAGAGAAGGCCAACAGACTTGAGAGCACTTTGTCTCCCGCTCGCCCGCTGTCCATATATATCCATGTGGTGCGACAGTTTCTCCAGCGACAAAAATAACGCCTCTCCGATGCCTTCAATAACACTGTGCTCACAAACAGCCTCACTTCCCTTTGATCTTTTTTATCCATCTCCCTGAGCATCTCTCTCCCTCTATCTGCGCGATAAAAGCATTGGCAACTTACCCGGCGGTTCATGGTGGCAGCCCTGTCGAGCTTGGAGACGGAGCGGGGCATAGGGCCGCCCTGGTATCCGGCGTTGTTGGGGGGGTATCCGCCAGCGTGGCCCTGGTTGCTGATGAGTCCAGCTCCATCGTGATCGTCCATGTTGTAGCCCTGGTGGCCGACGTTGGGGTTGTAGCCCACGGGAGCAGGGCCGCCGTAGCCGACGGGCTGCTGTGGGGGGTATCCGCCGCCGCTCATGTTGGGCGAGGTGGGCGAGCGCATCGAGTTGTTTGTGTGGGCGCGAGCGGGGGGGCCAGCGTAGTAGGGCTGCTGGTGCGGTGGCCCGGCCTGCGGGGGGTATTGGTTGTTGTTGTAGCGAGACATGGTGCTGTCTGGAGGCGGGTGGGGTCCAAGTCTACCGGACTAGAAGGCTAGAAGGCAAGAGGGCAGGAAGGGTCAGATTTGTGTGTCCACGGGCGCCTGTGTTGCTGTCATCAGGTCGCTTTGTTGTGTTACTGGCGTTACCTCAGCTGTCAATGTGCTTGTGCCTGGGATGATGAGCGACAGAGAGAAGCGCGATGACTGGTTGGGAAGTACCTCTGGGGCCGAGGCTGAGGGAAGGGGGAATGGGGCGAGAGGAGGAGTGGGTGAGGGAGATGGGATGAAGAGGGATGAAGAGGGATGAAGAAGGATGGAGAGGGATGAAGAGGGATGGAGAGGGATGAAGAGGGATGAAGAGGGATGGGATGGGAAAGAGAAAAAGAGAGATGGACAAAGGGGAGACAGAGACAGGAGCGAGAGAAAGGTATATAGGCATGTAATAAAACAAGGAGCCAATGGGAGACCGAAAGGGACCGCAGACAAAGGCCAACCTTGCTAGAGCCTAGCACGGTGCAGGGGCAGCGGTGGTGGACTGTTGCCTGCTACAGATACAGCAGCCTAGTGCCATCACCCACTCCACCCACGCGCGCACGACTCTCGTCTCTTGCTTACCTCCTGTCGCCCCTCTTTTCTTTACTATTGTTGTTGTTTGTTCCTTCCTCGGACAACCACCTCTGCCCGTCGCACCATCGGACAGTGGCACCAACGGCTAAAAAGGACCTAAATTAAATTTCCCTTTTCCTCTAGCTCCATGCATTAGAGTAAACAACCCTTGTTCAGTCCATCTCAGAAGATACCCTACGAGGCGCAGATACACATGCACTACACCCACTCGGATACCACTCATACACTCATATACTCCAGCAACCTTGCGCCCTACTGCAGTCCACAGTACCTGGCCAACAACCCCCTGCACCATCTCCATCTCCCTACTCGACTCGACTCCTGAAACAATTGCTCACGTCCTTATGGCACCCACAACAGCCCGACGCCCTCACTCACAGTGTCTCCAACACGTCCTCAGCTCGCGCCGTGCTGCTGCCTTTCCTTCTGCTTGCTACAATGTCAGAAACGATCACAAGCCCAGCTCCAGCCGGGCCAGGGTCCACCACAGGGGGGCGCCGATTCTTATTCAGGACACTTTTTTAGAGTTGTTGCAATCAAAAAAACACCTCTCATATGAAATTTCATTACCGCTCTGCAGCCAATCAAACGCGCCCGTCCTCTCCGCCCTCCCGCGCCAAAAACTCATTTTCATTTTTGAGGCCCCGCCCGGCCTTTCAACGTTCATCCATCTTTGGAGGTTGCTGCAACAAACAGCCCGCGGACTGGCAAGAACCTGGTACAATACTGCTTCTCTCATGGGAACAGCGCAATCACCAAGAGAAGAAGGCGATTTTTTTTTTTCGTTCGTGTGCCTTGGGCGCGCCTTGTTCTTTGTCTTGGAGTTTTGGACTCTAGAGCAATCGATTGCACTTCGCCACACATACGCCCATTGTGATCCTGATGCCCTCAGCCAAAAAAAAAAAACCTCATCACATCACACTTATTTTTTTTACCGCTTTCAGACAGAACGCCGTTAGGTTAGGATGTTGGATGATGCTGTTCTTTTGCTGTCGCGTTAACGTCTAATCCCGTCTATTGCTCCTTCAAAACTTACAAAACAACACGGATCTAGACTCCTCTAAACCGGCTCTATTCCATGACCTAATGTATACTACCTCCTACTCTCGCTGTTGCTACACATGTGATGATGTGCGGCACGGGGGGGGGGGCTCACTCGTCTACACAGCCAAAGCTTTTTTCCTAGCCTCCTGGGCTCGAATGAAGCTGGGCTGCACATCTGGAGCAACGGTTCCCATGTTCTTTCTCTCTGGCAGAAACCCGACCTGAGGTCGCTCCTTGGCTCCCTTGACCAGAAACTTTTTCCACAGCCAATAGGGCAAGTTCCTGGACACCAACCGCGCAATTGCGCCCTTGAATCCCTTGTCGATGGTCCAACTGAGTACTTGGCTGGAGACAAAGGCCGCACGGACGATCGGATAGCGCTCCGCTTTGTACTCGGTAAACACCTGTGTGATCTCGTCCTGCGATGGTACAGGAGGCAACGTGTAGATGAGGTTGGCCAGTGCCATAGCGTCATGCATAGCAGTTATAGCTCCTGTGGTCGGGAGAGGAAGAGAGAGTGTGTGTGCGTGAGATGTTGCATGGATCACACCGTAAGAGAGAAATAGACCGAGCTGATTTCAGAGTCAAAGCGAATCCTAGAACAGACAAGGGGATCTACAATACCTTGTCCACCGGAAGGGTTCAACTTGTGGCATGCTAACTCGCAAGTGGGAGGCAAAATGGGAAGTGAGTTTGCTGTCTGAACATAAACCACCAAAAGTGACCGAGCCAAATAAAACCTTTCCTCTACTTACCATCGCCCAAGAGAACAGTGCGTCCTGCATACCAAGTCTCAAAGACTTTTTCCTCCAACATCACTTTTGAAATGAGTTCCTGTGGGGTCCTGTCAAACAAATCTCCTAGTATCATCGAGCCGCTCCCACCGGGGATGGGGAAGGCGCGGGTTTGCTGACACATGGCCTGGGCTGCGAGGGGTCCCCACTCTGCGTTTTCGGATTGTCGAGACGGATCATTCTCGGCAGCTCTGCTGGTTGTCTTGTCCAGATGGTGAATCACCATCCAGCAGATAGTGTTCTGCGCCGTCGTAAAAGTCATCCACTATTGTGGTCATGGTCCATCATTGTTCGTTATTGGTATAGATAGACACCATTCCATGTAACACTGCACCCAGCGCCACATGAAAAATTGGTACTTACCGAGTAGGGCTTATTATCTCCAAGGGTCGAAAAGAATTCGCAGATGGGATTCTTGAGCTGAGGAAACTCTTCCGGATCCAAAGGCTTAGTCTGGCCGACGATGCAGGTGCAGCTGAAGGGCAACTGCTCCTGATCCGATTGAGGGAGGAGTCGATCCTTGTTCAAACGCTCATACAGACTCTGACGAATAGCACTGTAGGCCCCATCAGCACCAACAACAATGTCGCCCTCGTGCGTCGAACCATCCGAGGTCCGGATCAAGACACCATCGTCTCCCTGGACAAGCGAAAGGACCCGCTTGGCAAAATGGATCTTTTCTTGCGGGATTTGCTTCAAAAGCAGACTGTACAGCGCTGGACGAGCGACAATATACTCTTTGTATCCAGACCTACGAGACGAAGAGGCAGAAAGACACAAAACAGAAACAAGATCAGACCAGGTGTAGGCAAAAATAGAGCTATGTTGTCCCAAGCTTATTCCAGGGCACTTACATCGCTTCAGCGTTCGTAAAGTCCAGCGATCTCAGAAACTCGCGTTTCTCATTGTGGCCTCGGACGTCGATCAGATGCTTGGACAGAGCGACAAACTCATCGTAGACACCAATCTGCTCAAAGAGAGGATGCAGTTTAGGCCCAATATGCAACGCGGATCCTATAATCGATAATTGGTTCAAGGGCGAGGTGTTAGGGCCTGAAAACATAAAGGAGTATGTATCTTTTTTCTGATTCCCGCTTTGTGTTTCTCTCTTGTTACCCAGAGGCTTGACTGTTGTCGCGCGCTCAAAGACCTCGTAAGGCACGCCAGCCTTTTCGAGAAGGATAGCCAAGGTGACACCTCCAAGGCCAGCACCCACAATCAACACCTTGGGTCCCGTCTGAGCTGTCATGGTCATGGCGTATGCAAAAGTAAGGAGGGCGGAATGGAAGGAGTGTCAAATCTCGAGATGATGAGAAAAAACAAAAGAGCTGTTCCCTCGGGATTGCTGAGATGGCGAGCCTGCATTGCATCTCTGTAGCCATGGATAGCGGGGCACAAAAGTAAGAGGACAAACGGGATTCTCGTGTCGCACAGAGCCGTGCTGGAAGGGTTGCACAAGCCATGTCTGTTGCAATGAACATAAGCCTCGGCATAACGCATCTCCGACAGCGGTGTGAACGATAAATCCGCTCAAGAGCACTCGTCCACTAGTGCAGGAGGAAGAATTACAGAGCGTGCAAGAGAGGCATGTCTTGCCCTCTGTGCGCTGCCTGTATAAGATATTGGGCAGCGAAAGTGTTTTGGCTGAGAATGATGTTCATTGCGCTCGCGTCTTTTTGCTCAGCCCGACTGGGAAGGCGGGGCGCGTCAGAACGGAAGGATGAAAAAAAAAATGTCCTTATTTGCTCCTCCCCGGGGTCGGAACCAGGCTCCTGGATGGTGCTTGTCGGTTGTTCGTCATCGATATTCTACCTTGGTTGCCCCCGCCAACCGCCGGACCCTTCTTCTCTTGGCGAACACATCGGAGTGAGCAAGAAATGCGTGCGTGGAGAAGTTTTTGCCTTTTTCGCAGAGGCGGGTCGCCTGAAATTCCCTTTTTGGATGCCCTGTGGTGACTGCGAAGAAACAGAGCCATAAAAATAAGCCCACGCCAGCCATCCTCCACACACGCTCTCTCTCTCTCTCATACAACACACACACACACACACTTCACGTCTCTCTTGACACCTACACACGGCACTCTTACGCTACCCAAGAACAACAACACCCCCCACCAAGCAACCATGCCCGCAAACTGCTCCCACCTGGGCTTGGGTCTGACCGGCCCGTTGGTCCTGAACGTCCTCACCGCGCCGGCAGACCGCATCCGCCTGTTTCTGCAGACCCAGGACGAGATCATCCTCAACCTCCGCGAAGAGTCCCTTTCCCACCACTCTGCGCACGCTTCTTCCACAGCAACACCGCACAAGCACCCATGTGTATCGCTAGACAACAACAGTAGCCTGCACCAAGTTGACGACCAGGAGAACGAGAATAACAAAAGCAACGACGACGACGACGACGACGTCGATGATGATGACAACACACCCCGTTCCATTATCGTCCCCTATGCACAATTACCATACACTGACATGCAGGACTGTTTCTATCGCCTGGTCGAGAAGGAGGGCCAACGGTCGCTCTGGCGTGGTTACTCGGCCGAGTGTGCGCGTCTACTGGTCCAGGCCGGGATCGAGCGTAGTCTTCGTCACCGCAAACTGTTTGACATCCGAGCTTGGCTCTCTATCACAGGGCCCCTGGACGTTTCTTCCTTGTCTGTCTGTGGTAGTGCAGCATGGATCCTGGGCTCGGCAGTCGAGGGCACGCTGATGAGCGCTGTTGCACTGGCAGTCGTGTATCCGCTGGCCACCGTGCAGACCAAGATGGCCACGGACGTGATTCGACGGACGCGGCGACAAAAACCTAGAAGGATCATCCAGTCATGTTCTTCCTCTTCCCTTCCTTCTGCTTCGTTGGACGAGGATGACAGCCATAACAGCAGCAGTAGCAACATAGCAGAAGCCGAGAGTGGTAACAAGCCATATGAAACGGACACCCACTCATCGACAGCAGGATCAGGGCCAGGATCCATGGTCTTGCTAGCCTCCGAGTCTGAGCCGTCCCCTCGCGACTCTGTCGAGTGGTTTGATCACGGCGAGGACGAGAAGACGGAGGAGGAGGACAAGAAGGATGGTCATAAGGAGGACAGGCTCGACGAGCCAAAAGTAGGATCCGCTCCTCGTCTCCCAACGGAAAGGACTGATCTTCAGGAGCCCAACGACTACTATTACACTCTCAGTTACAAATACAACCGCCACAAGGACGTCTTTCAATCCACGGTCGCCGCAGAAGGATACTGGGGTCTTTACAAGGGCTTCTCCACAGTTCTTGTCAGCACATTTGTCTCTCGCTTCGCGACCCTGTCCATCATACGCCTCCTCACCGCAACCGTTCTGAGGTCCTCCAGAACTTCTTCTTCTTCAGGACTGAAGGGTGCGCTGTCAGGTCTAGCGGCCTACGTGGTAGTGTGGGGTGCGGCCTCGGCTGTGAACATGATTGTGTACCCGTTGAGCACGATCTGCCACCGCCGGATGATTGCTAGCCCCGGACGGTACACGAGTTCATGGGACGCAGGCAAACAGATTGTCGAGAAGCAAGGATGGAAGGCCTTGTACAAGGGTCTCGACGTGGCGATGCTGAAAGGCGCTGTGGTTGCCGTGCTGTCCAAGGTCTTTTGAGGAAAACCCAAAAGTTTGCAAAAAGAATAAAAAAAATAAAAAAAAACGTCGCGTCCTGATCATCTCAATATGTTTTTTTGAGATGATGGATCATTTGTCGTGGTTTGATTATATATTGCTTATGGTAATGAGCGCTTTCCTCTCTCTTCTATCAATGGTATATTGGGGAAAGGGTAGATGGCATGGTGGACCAGTCCCTTCCCCACTTGTAACAGGTGAACCATAAAAAATACAGAAAGGCAAAGGATTCAGCTTTGCCCGACTCTATACATGATCTATCTAGAATGCACTAAGTGGGCGTAGAATTCGGGCTTCCAGCCGTCGTTGCCGCAGTCTTGTCGGTCCGATGTCCCGATTCCCCAGAACCAGCGTCGGGTGTTGGTTCAGCAGGGGCATCGGTGGGAGCTGCGTCATAATCATTGGCCGAAGCGGTTGTATGATCCTCTCTCTTTCTTTGCACCAACCTAGTGGGTGTCGCCGAAGCAGGACGTGCAATCGGCTGGGGGTTAAAGGACCGAGTAGCGATGTTCTCACCAACCCCTTCAGGCGCTGCCGGTGCGCCCTGGACCAATGCTGAAAGGGACATGAGGAGCAATAGTGCCGTGGCGACGCTGAAGTGCTTCATTGTTGTGGTTGTTGTTGTTGCTGTTGTTTTGCGGTGGAAAAGAAATGAGAAAGGTACGGACGATTGATTGAGGTAAAGGCCGAAAGATGAGGAGGAAAAGGACATGCTGTTATATCGCACAGAGCAGTTGACAAGGACTGGTAGCTACTCGTGGTCCCTTGCTTTTGGTCTCCCTTAGCGTGGTTCCCCGTTTCCCGCCATGCAGTGGCACATTCTCACCACCAACGAAAAAGAAAGAGAAAAAAATACAAGGTCCTCAAAGCAAAAGGGGGAGCGAGGAAGAGAGGAGAAGGAGTTGCTGCTGTGACCAATTGTGAGCATAATCGGCGCAACATAAAGGAGGTCTCGCTGACCTCGCAGGAGGCGAGTTTGAAGGTCCTTGTCCCCCTTCCCCCCCCCCTTCCTCCCATTCACAGCTCTGAATGACGGAGGGGTTCAGCGTCCTTTGCTCAAAAAGGCGTGTTTTCCGTCGCGACCCTCTTGCCCTCTCGCCCAACATGAATGCAGGTGTTGTTCATGACAGTGTCGTCTATGAGAGATTGTCATGTGTATGACAGTTCTTTTTTATGTCAATCGGCCTGTGGGCTTCCTTTCCAATATTGTCTATTCACCCTCGAGGCATGGCTCTTAGAAGAGCTGTCCGTTGCCGCTCATACTCGAGCTCTAGCTCGTCCCTGCGCTCTGCCAACCGTGCATGCTCCACGCGTAATAAACCGGTGCACTTGACGGGATCTCGATCATACAGGTCCATCAAGCCGTGCCGTTGAAACATGGTCATATTCACAAGTGTCACTCCCTCATTCCCTTCCACATCCTGTATCTCCATTTCGCCTCCGCCTTCTCCTGCTGCTCCTTCCTCTTCTTTGTTTTCTCCTGCTTGCTGCTCATCACCATCATCGCCTTGAGCTAACTCCTTCCGCAGCTGCTGTTGTTGTTGTTGTTGTTGAAGCTGCTGCTGCCGCAATACGAGCTGCTCCTGATCTACTTCATACTGAATATGAACCGTCTCAAGCAAGGTCCTGATCTTGCTTAGAATGTTGCCCAAATCGTCCAACAGCTTGGTCCGTGACTTTGATAATGGTGCAAGACTTTCAGGGGGGATAGCCATGGTCTCTACATTGCCGAGCGAGTGAATAAACAAACAAATAATTAACCTTGCATGCAAAATGAACTTTATCCAGGAGTTCCCTTGCATGGCATAGAGTGAAGGAAGGAAAAGGAAGGAAGGAAAGGAAAGGAAGGGAAGGAAAGGAAGGAAAGGGGGGCTGGGCAGAACTTTGTTTTTGTCTTTCTTACCTGTGGCTAGTTCCAGACTGTGGATCCGTTTATCTTCAGCCCTGAGTTCGATCTCTGCAGTATCTTGTCTCATGAGCTCAATCTCGATAGCCTGTCGTCGTTCCATAAGTCGTTTGCGTTCCTCTCTCAGGCTCTGGACACAATGGCGCTGATCTTGGTCATAGAGCTCCAGACAGCCAACGGCGAGGAAGAGCGCTGGGTCGACAGGAGAGTCCTGGGGCAAGAGTACAATATCGGCCAGGAGCTCGGCCACGCTGTTGAGCTGGTGGTCAATCTCGACGAGGACATGGTCCCGGCCAATGACCGAGACATCTGAAGACGGCAACTGCTGTTGCTGCAGTTGTTGCAGCTGGTGGTGTTGGTGTTGTTGATGGTGATGTAGTTGGGGTTCATGGAACGATAGCCTTGGTTGAGGGAGTCCTTTGTAAAAAACAGCAGATAGATATCATCGAGCACACAATTGTCAGCCTCGAGGTTGTTGATCAAAAAGTTTCTCGATCTCGTTTCTTTGGGTCAGCATTTACCGTTTGCACGAGGGCTGTCGAACCCCTCCGAGCCGCGGTATCCGACCCTGATCCTTGGTGCCGGTGAGCCATGGTCACTGTCTCCATCCCGCAACATCATCCTGACCGACATTGATTGTGAAATGATGGTGTGCTGTGGAAAAAAAAAAGTCAAGTTAGGAGAAGCGATCAAGAGACGAACGTCTGATCCCAGCCTCTCCTCAACTTCAGCAATTTTTTGAAGCTCTGGACCCAGCCTCCCGTTTCTGAAGAGGGGCTGGGATAAAAAAAAGTCCCGCCTTTCTTCTGCTCTAGGCTCTGAGATATGGTCAAAGCGTTCTGGCGCGTCACAGCTACACGGTACGCGCCAAAGCGCGCCATTAAACACACCACACGATCATCCTCTACACTTACACCGACTCTTTCGAGGCCATGTATCCCATGGACTGCTGAGGCCTTTCTCTTGTCAAGTAGAGGCCATAAAGAAGGACCATAACCATCACGAAGCCTTGGCCGCCTTTTTGTTAGCAAACGCCAAGTATTATCGCTCTATCAACAACCATTAACCAACGGTGATCTATTCTCGAGTAGCCTTTTTTCCTTTGCTTCCCTCCTTCGTTTCTCTTTCAAAAAAGACTTTCTTATATATATCCATCATAAACTAAGGCTCTGTCTGCCTTTACTTAACTACGCATTCATTGCAACCTTCATGGATTCCGGTCCTCCATCGGTGCTCTCTCCTCTACAGAGGTCTGCCGTTGCACTAGAGCGCCCATGGTCGTCTTGTGATAAAACACTTTGTTTCTAAAGACAGCTTTATAATGTAATCGCAGCCCTATGCCATCGACATGCAAGGGGGACCATCACTATCCATCAACAGCAGTATCTACAGCGATCTCGACCCGCCAGAGGATTTACTCTCACGCTTCTCGAACAGGGTATCCAGCCAACCGCAACATCTCCCTCGCCAGAGCAAGGCACTCATCCCGGCTCATATCATGGGCTCATCCTAGTAGATCCGCCGTCGTTGTTCGTATAGCCCTTTCGATATCTTCTGCATAACACTCTGAGATCTTTTGGCATGTCATTCCAAAATAAACAGTGTCGACCATCTGGTGACCGTAACGCTCCAGGAACTCTTGTTCCCTTGTATACGTGTCGCTCTCCTCTTCCAAACGAAGCCCCGGCTCTGGCATCCGTATCCTCTTGTCTGAAGGATCCAGACCCTCGCTAGTGACGGGCATGACAACAAAGACATAATGCTGATGGGTCCGTTCAGAATGGTCGTACGGAAGCACAGGCATCTCAAAATGGTCCTGTCCCTCCCCCGGAAACTCGAATCGCCATCGGTCACAGTTCCATTGACTCATGCAGCACGGTCCCGACTGGAGGACATCGCACACGTCGTATCCCAAAAAGGCAGCTTTGTGATTGTCGCTGTCGCGATAGAGCTGCATTCGAGTCCGTGCTGCGAGAATGGAGGGTGGTGTTACTTCGAGGATTTTCGCGCACTTCAAAGTCGACTCTGATGGCGGGGACACTACCATTGATTCCTGGAGGAGTTGCAGGTCCAGTAGAGTAGCGGATCTTGACATCAATGTGGTTGGACTCGGCTCGGATGACGTGGCAGGTGATGTAGATGGCATTGTTGGCTTTGTTGCCAGTGATGACTCGACTGACAATGAGCACCTCTTGCGAGACGCACGACGTGCGTTCGAACAACGCTTTCGTGCTTTCTTGTGTGGTGTCTTTTCAGGAGTTGGAGGCATGATCGTGGGCGATGGAGGATCATAGAGCGTTGTGGCTGGTTCATCCTCCGATCCTGGCAGCGTGAATGGCTCCTCTAGAGGCAATAGCGCGAAGGGGTTTGTATCCTCGTATACACAACTCGACGCCTCAGGACCGTCTTTGAACGCGGGATGACAGTGGTCAATGACCACAGTGCCGTCTGACTCCATAGGTCCATCTCCTCGGATTAGATCGTGCTCATGGTGCTCCTCCAGAGTGCGCTCTCCATGTCCTATTCTGTCTTCAATATCGAGCACAGTAAAATCCCCTTCCAAAGTCGGATCTCTCTGCTCGCTGTGCTGTTCCAGAGTAGAGTCTCCCTGCTTGTTGCGCTCCTCCATGGCAGGGTCCTCCTGCGTACTATTCTCTGGAGTAGATTGTCGCTGCTCGGTGTACAGCTCAGCGTGATCTTCCGTTATCGAGTTCATGGGCTCATTCTTTACAGCCGATCTGGAGTTCCTCCATCTGGCATTGTTCATCCGAGTCCACTCCTCCATTCCAGGGTCCGCCAAAGTTAACGATATCTCTCCTAGCGCTCGGTAATCCCTCATCAGAGCCCTTACTATTTCTCTCATACTGTCAGCTTCAGCTTCCGAAAGAATGGGCTGCACTGTCGTGGTGACGGAGGACTGAGACTCGCTCGGTACAAAGTCCGATAGCGCCTGCTGAGTTGTGGGATGTGAATCCGTGCGAGTACCTTTCTGAAAACACTGTCTGCGTTGATTGCGCCTGGCCCGACGATTGTTGAGCTCTGGTAGAGACTGGGTAGGATCACCTGGTGCTTGAATGGGACATTGAACGGTGTGCGCCTGTTGGTCAACGGGCGCCTCGAAAACGCGCAATCTGGAGGCAGTACGGCATCGAGGTTCTAGGTGCTGTCGCCCCTCTTCAATTCTGTCCAGTTGTTCTTCTCGAAATGCCCTATTGTTCCTCTCAAGTAAATGCCTCGCCTTCTGTGTCCTCCAAAGAAGGCCTATCTCCGATTCTGACATCTGTGCGATCGTAGCATACATGACGTCGTCAGACGATCGCAAAGGATTCCACCTTTTTAAAGACCAACGTCGAGGTAACGGCGGTTTTGAGAGAAAGGAACAGCGAGGGCCATCATCAATGCTGTTCAGTGGCTCCCAGGAAGGCCGCGACTCTTGAAGCAATGGATGCCTCAGTAGTGAAGGAAGGGACGCATGGGTATGAAAAGTATTTCGAGTCGTCGTTAAGAAATCTATCGCAGAGGGACATGACCTCTGAGGCCACAGATCTGTGGACGTGTGAGAGTGCTCTTTTGGCGAGTCGCGAAGGAACGGATGACCTTGTCCAAAGTTTGCAAAGCTGCTTGCATCCTCATTGAGGTTTGAGTGAGGACGGGCAATAGCACCATAGGCATTAGCGGGATCGTATAGCTTCTGTACCGAGGTGTGACAAGGCGAGTTGGCCATGAGGAGTTGAAGACCGTGCTCCTCGACTGCTTTACGTTGCAGCTGTCCGAGCTGCTCAGCAGTATCTCTGTGTAGACTCTGGAACTGTGCATGATCAGGCCAAGGCGACGGCGGGATAACAGCTGTAAATGAGAGCACATGGAAGAGTACTTAGTTTATAAGTATACTACCAAAGCCCACGCGAGTCCTTGGAAGATTGGTCTCCTTACCCTCATGCCATGGACTCTCTACGGTACTGTGTTTCTGGTGCAATGGAAAGGACTCTTCATCTGATATGGCCATGTACCACGGAGAGGAGGATGAGGACCCCTGAACAGAGGCGCGCTTCTCAACAGCTCTCGCTGAAGCGCTGTCGGTCACGAGCAAAGACAGAGCCATGTTAACGATCTCGTGGAGTGTAAAGAGATGTAGGAGAGTAGGAGTTGGCAGACGATATCAAGTTGTTTGTATGGTTGTTTTGTTGTAAGAGTGGATGAAGAAAGGGACTCTTTTAAACAAAATCTCATTGCCCATATCGTTCCTCCAACAGATCGATATTGCGCCTCTTTCGTGGATCCAACGCAGTGTGATTCCATGGGAGCTCAGGGAGTCTACTCTTGCGTGGAGTCGCACCACAATCGGCTTACCTGTACCACTGACTTTTCTGGCTCTGCCCTTGCACACGAAATGGCGGGCGCATATGTGGTTCCTGCATCTGACCAAGCACACAGACAAACACCTCACTTTCCCCCATCCATGGTAAATACGCCTGCCCAAAGAGCGCAAGGCGCCGTCAGGGTCCATGCATCGAGCGAGTTGGATCAGATTGTGGTACTGTGTATATAAGACATCGAGATTTTATTGTGCTGTAGTGGTGAGGTGGGGGATATGATTGAGGTGTCGGCGAGGCGAAGCAATGGTCGCTACTTGAGCATCCTGGTAAGGAATCAAGAGTGGAGCGCAGCTTATTCGGTGGTGTACTTGGCAGAGATGTCCTTCCACTGGCGCTATAGGCAGGAATCAAAGAAGAGGACGCGAGAGCGGTATTGTTAGACTATGCTCGATAAGATCCAGTGTTCAAGGTCCTTGAGATAAAAGTAAAAGTGATGGCGTTCCCGTCATTCATATTCCAGTTTGCTTTGCATTCCTGATGTTTTGTTGTTGATGTACAAGTAGACCCGATCAAATCCTACGCTACGGGTTTCCCGAGCTTCAAGATTGCGTTCCAGGCGGCGTTGATCCGCCGCTGCGAGTCCATCATCACTTATCCAAGCACCAAGGGTGCACCAGATAACAAGAAGACAACTGCTCACAAGAGCTGGTAGAAGAATGAATCGTGGTGCCTGAGCTCGACAATAGGAAGGGTATAGAGATGAAAAAGAGACGTACTCCCTTGTTGATGTTGTCCCAGACGCGGTCCGAGATGGTGTCAAAGGCCATCTCAGCAGCAAAGGCCGAGACAAAGATGGTGGTCAAGAAGATGGAGTTGCGCTTGACGATGGCGTTGTAGCCGGCGCGGGCGAAGCGGTTGGCGGCAGTGCCGTTGTTGGACTTGACGGGCATGGTTATGAATCTGGTGGTGCGGTGTGATTAGAGCGGAGGAAAACGAGTATCGGAAAAAGAGGACAGTGAAGGTCCGAAAAAAAAGTTACACGTCACCGGAGGGTTGTTTTCGTAGCACTTGCCACCAACTTACAAAAGTTTGGTTGAAGAAATGTCAGGTACAACTGAGACTTGCATAGTAAGTCGACGTCGAAGGCGGTTGCTAGTTCTGGGATGTAATGCGCGTCAAGAATCTTACTAAAGCGATCAGGAGGGTGGACACTGCTTAGGTAATAGCAGACCATGATCTTCATCATCCGGCAACTCTAGAAGTTCGACTTTAAAGTCTTCATCCTTCACCAAACCTCATCCGCCAATCTCTACTTTTCAACAATTTCTACCCACTTCCCTTCAACAGCAGCGCAATAACTATGCAACCCTCTCTATCTGCCATCGCAGTCATCCTGTCTTCCGTGGTCTCGACCGCTCTAGCCACCTATGACGCTAATAAGGTCATTAATGCTGCCCGCAGCCAGATCAACGTTCCCTATGTGTGGGGTGGCGGACACGGCCCAACACCCGGCAAGTCCAAAGGATCCAGCACGTCCCAAGTAGGATTTGATTGCAGCGGCCTCGTCCGCTACGCGCTCTGGATGGGCGGTGCAGGCGATATCAGTGGCTCGACAAAATCCCAAGTCAACGATCGCCATCTTGAACCTATAAACGAAATCGATCGTCGTCCTGGCGATATCGAGTTTTTCGATGATATCAAAAATATTCATCACGTTGTGTTGTATGCGGGCAAAAATGGTGGAAGAGAAACCATGATTGAGGCTGAACATGATGGTGTACCTGTCCACGAAGTGCCACTGCGCAGTGGTGGTGTCTGGCGTCGCGTCCGCTGAATACGAAAGACAGCCCACAAGAAATGGTATAGGTGTGACATAGACTCTCGCTCGTCAGGCGCTCATTAAATAGAGGGCTAGCTCGTCTGGTCATTTTGGGAGGGCATCGTAATATATGTACCCTCGACCCATTCGAGAGTACGGTGCCATAGTAATTCTTAGCACCTTCGGAACATAGCTACGAGTCCACTTTCACAAGAGGACTGGCCTTTCTAAATGCTGTTGCAGGTACACTGTCTTATGCCCTGACGCGATCCACTGGTGAATGCCGCTGGGGTGCCCTAGACCTTCTGGGTCGCGGCTAAAGCCCAAAATACTTATGCGACCTCATCGCTCCTGTCTCCTGGACCAAGGACGGTGACAAACCTGCGACCCACGCCTTCGACTCCGCGCTCGCTACGACTTTAAAACCTTTAAGCTGCCAACATAGACTCGCACCATTTTTTTCTTCTATCGTCTCAGGCCATTGTCTCTCGTCCACAGCCGTGGTCCCTCCTATCTCTCATCATCCGCTCTCCATACGTGCTTTTCTCTCTTTAATGTACGCATTCTCCATCGCCCTCTTGGCCATCTCGTCCATTGCGCTTCCGCTTTCACTCTGCTCGACGCAAACACGACTTTTGTTACCGCCATCAAAAAGTTTGCGAAGCGAACCTTATTTCAAAATCGTCTAGTTCCTTACAAAGGCTGATCGCTTCGAGCGACGACCAGGCTTAACCTCATCTGATCAACGAGCTGGATGGAACCTCCTGTTGACTGGGCAATGTAAACGTTCAATGAACGCAAAGTGTCGAGGTACCTCTGAATAGCATGGAGAACATCCCTGCTGGAAAGGTCGCGGTGATTGTAGGCGTAGCGACTACAGTAGGTGGAAGTCCAGTGACGTGAATGCAAGGAGGAGCAGCCAATCACATTTGCCGGCGGGTTGTTTATAGTCACCCCTCTGGCCGGTGTGAATCTGATCCTCCTTTTATTCTTGCCTCAAAGATCCCAAAGGAAAATCAAATCCTTCGAACTCACAATGGAGACCCCCCAGATCACCCTCGAGACCTACGTCCCCCGCAAGTGGTATGGCTCATCATCATCATGCAATGTGATGCAGCAGAATCAGGTTCAGCCTCAGGATCGACATTCTCGGATTCGGGAACAGACGATTTTGCGTATATCCATACCCATGGGGAAACCATCATCAAATGCAGAACATCCTGACCATGCATTGCAACACCGCCACGACCTTAATCACGCACGCGAATATCTCTGTATTGACGGGATGATCAGCAGGCATAGACTCTTCAGAATCGTGTTTTAGTGGTCAGCCCAAACAGCAGAAACGACAGGACCATGCCAGAGATCTGCCCATTTAATCTGCAGCGTTTTGGCCGTCCATGACATCAATGGCTATTACAGCTCACCCTCGCTCGAAGACAGGAGAGCGACTAGCGAAAAACTCTCACCACCACCCGCAGCGAGAGCGACAGTTCCTGTCATATGCCTACACCTGTTTTCAGTGTTTGCTTACGTCCTATCACTCTTATTTCAACGTAGCTCCGCCACTAACCGCCTCATTGGCGCCAAGGACCACGCTTCCGTCCAGATCAACATCGGAGGTGTTGACGAGAACGGTCGCTACACCGGCTCCTTCACCACCTACGCCCTCTCTGGATACGTTCGTGCCCAGTCCGAGGCCGATGACTCGATCAACCGCCTTGCCACCAAGGATGGTCGTAAGTCTTGTTCTACTTTTTTAATTGTCTATTGGCCCTGTGGAAGGCCGTGGGGGAGGGGGGATTGTGGGATGCACTGGGATGTAGGTCACTCATATCCGTCTCTCTTTTCATTTTTTGCTAGTCTTGTCCATGGTCTGGAACTACCAGAAGTAAATTATGGAGCAGGATTTTTGATTAAAAAAAAGTTCCGCGACATCTTTTTTGTCACCTCCGAACAACTTCTGCGTTCTTCCCCACCCCTGTTTCTGTATTTCTCTTCTTGTGATGTTCGATACGACTTGGTCTATTATTTTCCTTCACCCCTGGTCATTCTCCTGGGAAGAAACTAAAAAAAACTCAAGGACGTCGGATGTATTCTTGCATTGAAAAAAAAAACAATAAAAAAAAAACTGATGTTTTTGGGTCCCAAGGAGACTCCAGAAAAAAATATAATAGATGTCCTTTTCAACCGTGGGCTGTTCGAAATTGTGAGGCGTGAAGTTGCAAGCGTGGCGTGTGCCACGCACTTGCGGAATATTGCATGGACCGACGCCTCTTTTAGATCGCTGCTCAGCGTGCGAATCTCGACTTTCTGGGAGTGTCTCAACATAGAACGGACATCGCGACATTCGAAATAAAGGGGGAGGGAGACTTACAACTGCTAGCGTCCAGGGAACGTGTTGACAAAGCAACTGTCCTGCGACGCTGATTGCTGGGTGGCCAGCTGCTCAAGAGAGCAGACGGGAGTGGACGAGTGCAAAAGGGCATGTCTCAGGCTGCGAGGCTCGCGGCCCGCCCACAACAGCACAGCCTGCCTGTCCAACTGGCCTATAAAAGGGCGGCCCACTCTCCATGTCCTTCTCTCTCTACTCACTCTCTACACACACTCCACACTCTCTCTGTTCGTATTCCTGTCCATCCTTGCCCTTCGTCCTTGCTTCCATCACCGTCGCTTTTCTGCCGCTGTTTTTTCTTCGTCTGCTATCGCCGTCATATTCCACTGTCCACTGGTCCAATTTCCTATACTCAATCATATCCTTAGCTCAACCAAAGGCACATCCACCTTGAGAGGACGCACAGCCAGTACAGCAGCCAGCGCATGTCAACCATGGATAAGGACTCGTTCGAGGCGGCCATGCGCATCATCCGCCTGGCCCTCCGCGACCGTATCAACCACACCGCCCAGACTGCCCTTGCAAACGGTAACGCACTGGTGCACAGACATCTACTTCAGGAGATCGCCCCATGCCGCATACAGTACAGCATGCCTCATTCACTCTGTCCTATCCTTTTCCTTGTCTCGGAAAAAACATAGATATCCTCTGTACGGCTGTTGGTTTGAGGTATATCTAAAGTTTGGCGTACACGTTTTGCACCTGTGAAAAAGAAAGAGCTTGCCAGTTGGCTCTTTGCCCAGTTGATTAGTTGATTACAAGCTATTCACTTTTTTCTTTGGCGCGCTGAAACTGCTAAATGAATGTCTGTTGGAGTGCTGACACGTTTGCATTGCAACTTTAGGTCAGCTTCACTCGTCGACCAGCTCTTCTTGAGCGAAAACGACGTAGCCCGTATCGAGTCTATCTTCCATCATGTAATACGACAATGTCTAGTACTCGCTCTGGAAATGTCACCGCTTTGACTATGGCTCCTATTAACCTCTGTTCATTTGGCAACGGTCAGTCCTCAAGGTTCAACCAACTGGACTTATTGAGCATCGGTCAGGACCACGTCTTTGTCATTCACAGGGAACTTCTTTTGCAGGACATATACGATTTTCTCTCATACTCGCCCAAGGGTCTCCAAAGGGTCTTTGTCAACGTGGACTACCGTCTCCCTCAACCTGAAATTGTAACCAACGCAAGAAAGCAAAATGAAGGATGCGTCAGGGCCCTTGATAAACACGGCTAATTAACAGGCAATCTGTTCTCCTTTTAGATTCCCGGAAACCGATACAAGCCATTGGAAGATTACCTTCGAGAGGTACTTTTACCCGATATCAAACAAAGGATCGCTACTTGGGATGAGGCAGAGCGTGTTTCTAGACCACTGGAGATCCCTGTCACACTATCTATGGTGACCCTTGTGGGCTGGCTTTCAAGCTATCCTGTCAATTATGTGCACCCAACTCGTGAGAGGCCAGAGAAACGGAAGCTGGAGGCCGACGGCGACGACAACGATGACGACGAGGATGATGATCAGGATTGCGGCCGCAACTGCCTGGCGAATCAGCTACTTGTTCTCACCAGTGTGCAGTTGGAACCAAGTGAGACTGTCAAAGGACTCAAGGATCATCTCATGATGAGTTTCAGCTACCCAGCAGACCTGGCAGAACGGTTCATGGATAGGTCCCTCCTTTCTCCAGAATCGCCATGTTCGCCTTGCGAGCCCTCAGAGTCGTGCTTGTCTAAGACTGGGGCTTCTAGAAATGTTCTTGAGGGAGTTGGATCAGAGTACCAGGTTGACGAAGACGACTATGACGATGATGATGACGATGACGGTCAGGAGTTTGTGGATGCTAGCGATGCAGAATTCACTGAACCAGAAGGAGATCTAGAGGACGACGGCTGTTATTCAGGAGCAAGCGCACAACAAGGATCAGTCATGAGTAGTAGCACACAACATCCTTCACCACTCAAGTTATCAGTCACCACCGCGACAGCAACTGTTCCGCCAGCGACAACATTAGCCACGTCTCCAACGACGACGACGACCGGCACGATCTGTCTTCCAGACTGTGATCCAGACTGCATGCCAGGTTCCCTCACTGAGACAACAACACCGTCATTGCAAACCCAATTTCACCCGCAGCTGCAACCGCCACCTCAACCACAACCGAATTCATCAAAGCCGCCACTTTTGCAAGGACGACCTAGGTCCCATACCTATGCACATCCAGAGAAGAAGAAGCCAGAAGAGGTCGCATCTCGTCCACGAAGCCGGCGTCTACCGAGTTCTGCATCGTACGACCAAACTAAGCAACTGCCGTTCAAAAATCCTGATATTCTCGCCGCAGGACGTTCGTTTCTACATCAGCTTCATACCCGTTTCCAGAAACAGACTGTTTGGAAAGCTTGGGAGGTCGGACAGGAAAACGTCACTTTGCCCGTCGTGGCCATGTAGGCACTCTCCCAGTACAGATACTACAGTGTGCCTACTACAGTACTATAATCGAACAAAACAAAAAAAAAAAAGAAAGAAAAAAAAAAGGCTCACGCATGAGTATCTATCTCATGTGGGCACTGGACTACATTACTACTGTATGTACTGTCGGGAAAAGTATCACTTTGACCAATGAGTGGTATTGTGCAGTGCGCCCCAATTTCAGAGTCGAGGCACTGACTGGCACGACTCACAGGGCACCGACTCACGGACACGATTTTTGGCCGCGTCCTGCAAGCGATCGGAAAGCACTCATTTCTTTTTTTTACACTCCAAACTCGTTGTTTATGCTGGCTGCACCACCTATAGAATTCGGCGCCTGAGGGATTGGCTCGAAAACAACTTTGCATATCGTATCTGGACGTCGCCTCAACACTCGCAAGGTCGGCTTTCACGAGAAAAGCGAGCTATATCACGTGTGCTCGGATGAGGAGGGGGAGGGGTTTACAAGAAAACAGAAGGCACTGGAAGCCAGAGCTGACTTC
This sequence comes from Mortierella alpina, assembly GCA_029449245.1. NCBI lineage: Eukaryota > Fungi > Mortierellomycota > Mortierellomycetes > Mortierellales > Mortierellaceae > Mortierella > Mortierella alpina. Next base: position 84,989 of record JANATF010000023.1, on the reverse strand, counting down.
AGTGCTCATGCCAATTGCCAACTCGCACTGACGGGATCAAGACAGGGATGTGAGATGAGGCGACGAGTCTACTGTATTTGCATTGTGCCACACATTCTGCATTCGGGTCTCCTGCTTTGTAAACCACATCACCTCCTTCCCAGAGCGAAATAATCCCAAGCCTAGTTTGGATGCTATACCACGATACAATAGCATGTATAGGATTGATGCAGACAATGCTGGCGAGGCTCGTACAGTACAGATATGCAATCAGTGCGCTTACATAGGAAAAAGAAAGCATACCAAAAAAAAAAAAAAAAAGGCGTGCAAAAAGTCTGCCTGCTTTAGGCAGATACTAAACGCATTTCAGTACCCGTTCGTTACCCATCTCAAACCACGACGGAACAAAAGAACACTTACAGTTTGGTGGTCTTTAATAATGGTACATTTTGTTCAAAAGGATAGACCCAGACTCTTTTTCTTTGAGAGCGAGAGAGGGGGGTTGGTAGAACGCTGGCTATCTGGCGGGATATTACGAGTACGCAAAAGAGAATAAAGGGGAAGAAAGAGACATAGATGGACCGACCCAAGCGGCCAATAGTGGAGAGATAGCAAAGAGAAAAGAAAAAAAAAACAATATGGGCAACTTGCGACCGCTAGCCGGAAACGACTAGCTGATCCAGCTGAGGCCGATAATAGTCATAATCCTTTTTTTTTTCTTTCTTTCTTGAGTTTCTCTGCCAAATGTTTCCTTATTGTCCGCTTTACTTGTTGGCAGCGTTCTTGGGGTTCTCGGGGGCATCCTTCCAGCGGCCAGCAACCTCCTTGAAGGCAGCCTTGTGGTCCAGGTTGGGCTTCTCGGCCTTGACCTTGGGGAGCTCAGACTTCATGAACTTGTTGTAGGGCGACAGCTTCTTGCCAGCTCCGGTGGCGGACTTCTTGGTGGTCTTTTCCTTGGCCATCTTTGTGGGAGGTTTCTGTGGTGTGAAGTGGGGGGGTAGGGAGTTGGTGGGTGGGAACGAGAGTGTGTGGGTTGAGAGTGAAAGAAGAGAGAAAAGAAAAAAGAAGAAAAGAGAAAAAAAAAGAAAAGGAAAAAAGATTATAAAGAATGTTGATGCTCCGGGTTATATACCTCTCCTCATGAACGAAGAAGTCCCCTTTGGTCGCGTCGTGTCTGAATATTTTTTTTTTTTTAAAAAAAGGAAAAGATTTTCGCGTTTTTGGCCAAAATGGATTTTCGAAAACTGAGATTTGAGATTCAAAACACCGGGAGCGCGTCAGATGATGGCACTTCGTTGGAGCTTTTTGAGTGATGCATCCATCAAAGGCATGAGCCTTGTGGAGAAAGGGATTGATCCTAAGGGTGAATGGGCTCTAGGCTTAGGTAGGATGAGGGGGGCAGAGGGCATTACATGCATCTTGGCGTTATGCTGGTTTTCTACGGGTCGCGAACCCAGCCTGTGTATTATGTTTTTTGTGTGTGTGTTGTTGAGCTACAGTAGTCCCTTAGCCAACACGCTTGCATGACTTCCTGGACCTCCTGAGCAAATGGTGTGTGGGAAAATGGCCCTTTTTCGCTCTGCTCTCACACCCTTGTCTCTGTCACTCACTCACTCGCTGGCAAGTAGCGCGGCGAAACCAGCCAATCAAAGTGCAAGTATGTCTTGCGTCAATTGCGCTCTTTGAGTGCAAGTCTGACGGGACCCTCTCTACCGGTGCTACATGAACAGTATCGCACTCTATATCCTTTACTTCCAAGTGTCTGCGACATGATCTTGGTTGCAGTACCCGTCAAGGAAGCGTCTGCTCTCTGCAAGTCGTGACATCTTATCACAGACCTTGGAGAACGAATTACCCTTTGTTATCAGCAAGGACTGGAATTAGAGGATATGCTCGGTTTTAAGGGTTTTTGCTCACCGTAAATGAAAACCGCTCGCTTCTCCCGAAATTCCCCTCTCTCTTCTTTCATCCACTCCCGCCCGCCTGTCCTGATTGTAGTTGCATGCCGTGTTAATAAACCGTCCAATCACTATCAATCTATCGAAACATCGATACATTCAGCTCCAAACTTGGTTGCTTGAAGGACTAAAAAGGACTTTTCAAAACTGAAATCGTTGCCTTTCGCTTAATCAAGCGCTAAAAACTTTTTGCTGATGCCACAGCGTCCTTCTCGAGCCTCTAGAAAAAGAGCTCGCATACAAGAACACATCACTTCGGGTCAGCTTACTGTGCACCCCCACCACAGCCCTTCTGCGGCTGGCGACTATGGCTATTCATCGCCTTCGCCCGTCAAGTTGGAGCCAGCAGACGCAATGTTTGCCAACGGTGATTGGCCTCCCAGCAACAACAATAGTAGCAACAACAGCAGCAACAGCAGCATCAGCAACCGAAGCAATGCGTTTGAGGATGACAACAGCATTGACCAGGCCACTCTTGTTAAAACTGTCCGCAACCGGATTGCAGAGATTGACCGAGACTTCCCTAGGCTTGCACGTACCAAAGCCAAAATTCACTTGGAGCTCGATCGTCATGACCCAAGAGGAGCGCTGCACGCTAGGCTCCTGGCTCAACATCAGAACTCTCTTCAAACCTTTGCGGACCTGAAGAAACGACGCGACACCATGACTGAAGTACTGGCAGACTTGATGCTGACGCAAGGACAACAACAGCCACAGCCACAAAGCCAACCTCAACTTCAACCTTCACAAGGAGTGGTGTCGAATGTTCAAGTGAACCCTGATCAAGACCCGGTCAACAACAACAACTACAACGACAACGACAACGACAACAACTACAACTACAACTACAACAACAACAACAACTTGTCAACTGCCGAACGCGTCTTGGAGGTGAAGGCCCACATGCCGAGGTTTGGTCCTGGCAGAAAGCGCACTCCACGACATCGCCCGAGGAATTATTATAATGGTTGGAGATTCATCTAAAGATGTTTCTAGAGTCCGAACGCTTTGAGAAGGAGTACTATCGATATATGGTAGTCCTCACCACCATCCCATGCCTGAAATACGAGCTGTTTGAGGCGTTTGAGTCCAGAGACAAGGCTGGGTTGACGTTTAACGAATGCGCCAGGGTATTCCGTCGCTTGATAGGATAAGGGAAAGTGAGGAGGAGTAATGGACGCTACATTATTGCTTCTCCTTTTGCTTCTTTCGCTCAATCTTGCGAGGTGCTAAATAAAAAATATGAGAGGTAGCCCTATAGCCTTCTCATTTTGCTATGTTTGCAGAACTTAGAAAAAAAAGGGGGAGTGGGATAGTGGAGTCAAGTTCGATGGGAGTGCACAGAGTGTACAGTAGTGGATGCATAAGATGACAATAAGCAGGAAGTGGGGAGAGAAACGGTATCATGAGAAGGTCTTGTTACGAACGCACTCTCTTTAGCATTGTGCGCGCGCACGCGAGCGAGCCACCCCCTTTTCCCACCCCCTTTTCCCACCTCGACTGACGTCTCAAGCAGTGGGAAGCCTTAAAACGTCTGTTCATCTTGGTAAAACGCACATTTTATTTGTTGTTCAGTCGAGTTTTGAAGACTGGTGGTACAAGTCGTTAGAAGACGAACGGTACAAGTACAAGTACTTTGCGGTATGGCAGAGTAACGTCGCTCTCGTGAGGTCTTGTAATCGCATCACTTGTTACCTGACCAGTGCGTCAGGACCGTCTCGTTCAGGACAATTTTGTTTGTGTTTACAATCATAAAAAAAAAAGAAAAGAAAAAGACAGTGCGGATATGACATCCGCGTCTTCGTTTATTTTGCAACGTTGACGGCGCCTACGATTGATAGGGGCGTGGTGTTGAATGTGTAGGGGAGAGAGAGAGAGAGAGAGAGAGAGAACGAGACAGTTAAGTTAGAGCTGGCAGAGTCGATTATCATGAAGACAGCAGTTTCAAAGAACCAAACACACCGACACAAAGTCCACGTATTACCCGTTGCAACACAGGAGGGACGGAGCTTGAGGATCCCAACCTCAAAAGGTCAGGTGTATAAAAATATGAAATGTCCTGGAGGATATTATGTCTCCATGTTAGAAAACGATGGAGATGGATTGTTGTAGAAGAATGGTATTTAAGTGGGTAGCATGTGGCGCCGGCGGGTTACATCGTAGTGGTGCACAAACTATCATGATGACAACATCATGGAGTCGCGTCTCTTTTGCAGATCGAGGTCTGGTCGTTGTGATCCTCCACGAAGTGTGGAAAAGAACGCGACTTAAAAAAGAAGGGTGCAAAAGCGATGCGTGAAAGATAAAAAGAGAAAAAAAAAATACGAGGTGCAGAGAAAGAAAAAAAAGAGACAACAGCGCAGGAACATAAAAAAAAATGGAGGACGCGGGTCCTTGCCATAGCGCGACGCGTGCTGAGAGTTACCACGCGGCTCAGGGCGTGGTATTGACTGACATTATGATGTCCGTGCGTTATGTTCGTCCAATGGTAAAGGGCAATAAGAAGGGATGGCGAGGTAGACTGATCGAGTCCGATCATAAAACATGGTGGATCCTGGCCACTGCCCATGTTTTTCTTTTTTTTTTTTTTTTTTTTTTTTCCTTTCCTGAGTCATGGGCTTCAAAGGGCTGGATCCCATGGTGTTTGCGCGTGATGGTGTAGGTGTCAATGTCCAGGTCCAGCTGACCTCTCTGCAACTTCAGCCAATGGCCGAGGATCTACAAGGAAGGAAACAAGGATCGACGCATAGCATATTAGATACATCTTTGCCAGGACAAACGTGCATGGGCCGTGTATGTTCCCCCTCCCTCGCACAGCATGAATGACGGTTACGTCTTGCATATAAATGAAAGAAGTCAAGGTTCAGACACGCACCTTTGCTAAAAGACACTTCTTGCAGTCGCGGCAGCGCAATGCAACTCTGTCTGACGAGGGACAGAGGATAGAGGTCGGGTCTCCATGAGCGGTCTCTTCGTTACGGGAACTGAGACGGGCGAGAGATCTTGGATCGCAGTCGTCGTGCAATGAGGCATCCTCCTCTCAAGTTCTGTACCTCGCGGCGTTTGGGCGAGGACAGGTAACGCAAGAGGAACAGATAAAAATCTATCGCCGGCATGCCGCATGGCGCAGACGGTAGGATGGAAGGAAGGTGGAGGGACAAGAAGGAGAAGCGGGGCGGTGTACGCTCTAAACACACAGTCAGTGCCCTCCTTTGCATCTGTGGTCGTTTTGCATTTGCAATGCAAAAGAGGATGCGGCAAAAGAGGATGCGACTCTTACATAAGGTGTCCTGAGATGTGGCGAGATGGCTTGGTGTGAATTTTGAATGCACGCAGGGGTCGAAGGAGGAGGAGAAGGAGAAAGAGGAGAAGGAGGAGAAGGAAGAGAAGGAGGAGGTGGAGGAGTATGAAGACGACGACGACGAGGAGGAGGAGGAGGACGAGCAGTGAGGAGAAAGAAGTCGCGTGTGCGCGTGCAGAGTGGGAGTGGGAGCGGGGAAAGGACTCTAACGGCTATCTCCCGTGCAGTGGAGAGAGCAGCAAAGAGAACTTAGCATGCGACAGGGCAGTGTGTGACAGACAGGTGCGAGGAAGGAGGAGGAAGGAGGAGGAAGGAGGAAGAAGGAGGAGACAAGAACGACCGAGGGTTGTTGAAGAAAGAGAGGGAAAAAAAAAAAAAAAAAAAGAATCAGGCAACGAAGAAAAAGAACTTTCCCAGGAAGTGTCCAACAGCACCTGAGCACGTTCTCTCGGTCTGATCGCATTGTGCTTGTGGATTCAGACGTCCCCTTGTTTTTCCCAGTCCTTGCTGATCACAATGAAAACAAGGCATCCGGATGAGCGGAGGCCACGCCCATGGATGAGAGCGCACATTAAGGTTTTCTTGGCTGGCTGCACCTGGCGTGCGAGTCGAGAAAGGAGCGCAGGTCACCACAGACCACACATCACACCCGCAGACGGGTCCTGTACAACAGAGGCAGAGACCATAACGGGACGTCGACGAGAGGGTCCTTTGTCCTCTTCACCAGGCCTAGTGCGCGGTGTGTCTCGCCTGTGCCATGACGACGAAGTGCGCTCCCGAGCACCATGTCAAGGACACCCATGGGCCGATCGAGCTGCGAGGAGCGAGCAGAAAGTGACTGCGTCGTGCGTGGCACGCCCCTTCCTGACGGGCCATTTTCGACCGCCACGTCTGCGGTGTAAGGGAGTTCCTGCATCCCGTCCATCCCGTCCATCCCGTGGCAAGCACATCCTCGACAGACACCCCCATCGCACTCCCATCCAAGGAAGCAACTCGGCGGGCCCATCTCCCGTCCACCCACCAACGCAGACCCTTGAGGCAGCACAGACGCGCGCCTGATTGTCGTCATCGCAATCTGACTGCACGCGAACAAGCAAGCGCAAACAAGTCAACACGCAACGAGCCACCGAGAGCAACTCGCTGTGATGCTCGGCGTTGTCCTTCTCCTGCTGAGCTGCGTCGTCGCAGTCCAGACAAAGCCCAAGCAGGAAACCTTTGTTCCCTTCCTCACCACCCAGCGAAAGTCTCGCTTCTCCTCGACCTCGGCCTCGCCTGCCTCTGCAACCTCGACACAGGGCTCAGGAGGCGTGTCCCGCTGGTTCACACGCAATATCCTCGAGCCGCTCTCAGGCGGGCCACGTGTGCCGGATCATACCATCACGGACTACTACCTGTTCCAACTCGCAACACTGAACGATGGATCGGGATCCTACCTGGGCTTGTTCCAGCAGTGGTGGGTCCTGACAGAGCTCCAGGAAGTGTTGGGCGAAAGCACTGCAGGATCTGGAGTTCAAGGAAACGCCTCTGATGCCCAAGCCGAAGCCAAGAAGCAGGTGGCTGTGCAAGCCAAGATCAAGAAAGACTGTAAATCCCTCCTCCTCTCCTTGCATATTCAGTTTGTTTTTCGAAAATGCCCCTACTAACTATCCTGCTATGTGTTCACTGTAGACCCTGGTGCAGCGAGAGCGTATGTGGAAACAGCAAAGCTGTATGAAAAAGCTGGATCACAGTTCAATCTCATGGAAGCAGCAGGAGCGTACGAGGACGCTTTCAAAGCATACAACATGGCCAAGCAGACAGGTATCATTTTTCTCCATTCTCCGTCCTTGGATGGTCAAGCAATGTAGCAAAACAGTTGTTCTTGGCGATTCGCATGCTAAATACTTGGATTTTTTTCTTCTTTTGGCAAAATCGGACAAATAGGTCCAGGGATCCAATGCCTAGAGAATGCGGCGCGACTATTCCGATCCAACGACCGCGGAGGATCCAGGGCCGCCAGGATTTATACCCAACTGGGCGATCTGCTCAAGGGCCAAGACACACGGAAAGCAATGGAGATGCACCGCGAAGCTGCCGAACTCTTTAAGAGGGACAATGACGGGTGAGAATATTTCGAGCCCACAACTGAAGTTCGCAGCTGGTGATGCGTGCATGTTTCCGTTTCATGGACTCGATGAGATTCAAACTGACCCTTCTTTTTTTCCTATAGGCGTGCACTTCAGGCAACGATCCGCCAGACGGAGCTACTCTGTGCATTGCACGACTATTCACAGGCGTTTGATCTCTACGACGGCATGATCATCCCAGAGACTCTTTCGCAAGAGATTCTAAAGTTTACGACCCGGGACCATATTCTAAATGCGATTCTTGCACATTTGGGCGCCACAAAGGGCGACTGGATTGTATTTGAGAAGGATCTGGAGCGCTATGAGGACCTTTGCTTTGATTTCCGAGGATCGCAAGGACAGACCGTCTTGAGAAACCTGGCCAAGGCTGAAAGAGAGCACGATCCTGTTGCGTTCCAGGACTATTGTCGCGAGTTTGACCGGCTAAGGAGCGGAGGGATGGCAAATTGGCAGATTGGGTTACTTCTAGAGGAGAAGCGCAAGCTAGACGATGGAGATTTACTCTAAGGCTCATCTATCAATCCTCCAACAATATGTATACAACAAGTAACGAAGAAAAAAAAACAAATGGGCAGAGAACCAATGCAGGCAGGAATGCCTTTCTTAGCGTGGATATTCAAAGCCTAGAGTGTAAAGCGCCTTTGCCCAGGGGACATTCTCCGGAGGTACTGATGTTTCGCCGAGGCAAGACTTTCCTTTACGAGACACGTTTATCCGTTGCACCCTCACACCTGAGGTTGATAGTAGGGATATCCCGGGAGGGGAGATAGATGGTAGTGCACTGTACGCGCGGGAACACATCACAATGACCCTTTTGTGCATGGGATGATCGTTACCGTTCCTCGGTTGTGTTCTTTCCACCATGTTTGGTGGCTAGACCGCGCCCTGCCTCTCTTTCTCCCCCCCTCTCTCAGTTGCTGTGTTTACGGTAAGTAGTGGCGATAGTCATAATGATGATCGATTATCCATGTAAGGGTGCAGTGACTCTGGGGCGTAGCGGTGACATATGACGAGATCCGTGGTCATTGTCGCCCCATCTATCCCACTAAGGTGTTCCTGAGGGCCATGAGGAGTGTGAAGTGAGAGAGTGTGTTGTTGCTGTTGCTGGTCATGGCTTGATGTTTTGTCCATCTCTCGTTGCTCTGCCATTGCGACCACCTTCCCCCCCTTGTGGGCCTGTTAGGGACGGCCAGGCGGCGAAAGAAGGAAAATAATGGCCATGCGCGCAATTCGACCGCTTATTTTTTTTTTCTGCTTGGACCTCTCAGGCTTGAGCGAAATAGGCGGTCCATTTCCATAACGAGCTAAAAGGGTTTCAAGGTTCTTCCGAGAGAGTTGAGGCGGTGGTTGTTGAGTCGTACCACTTGGCACAACAACAGCATCCTCCCCCATTTTCTACATTGCCTCGCTACTCCTCCAGACTGCCGGCAATGGGGATATGTGTAGGATATACAAAGACAAGTGCTGTTGACAGCAGGGCATGGTGTTGCCTGGTCGTGCTTGTCACATAGCCCCACAGAGATGTGGGTTGGATGCGCCGATGCAGATGTGTAGCTGCTGCATGGACGGGTGCGAATTGGCTGCAGGGCAGTTGAGGCGCTGAAGCACGACAAGGACTATGTAAGGCAGTGGGGGTGGCGAGTCCACATGTCGCACATGTCATCACCGCTTGTGCACCATAAAATGCGCCCTTGTGCAGTCCCTCTTCCCTCTTCCCTCACTTCTTGCTCGACATCTCTCTTTCCCTCGCTACTCTCGCTCTTCGCTCTTTCCCCTTGACTGCCATACAACCAACCTATCTCCCCGATATCCCTCCACACTCCTGTGGCCCTCTCGTCTCTCCTGCACCTGTTCTCGCTCTTTGAGCTCTCTTTCCAGCCCTTGCTGCGCACACTGCACACGTACCGCTAAGCAACTATTTTCTGTCTACGTACCTGTCTGCCGGTCTGCCTGTCTGCCTGTCTGCCTGTCTGCCTGTCTGTAATCAGTCTCTGCATATACCAACGGAGGGCATAGACCAACCATTCTCGCTCTCCAAGCAGCCTGTTCGTAAGAAACCTCTCCTGCAGCCTTGCCTCTCCCTGACTAATGCGTCACTTGTGGAGCCACCCGAGTGCAGAGGGCGCGTGCGCAATCATGTCCTTTTTGAGCAATTGTGGCTCTTCCCCCTCCCGTTGAAAGCGTAAAAAAGAGCCCATTGCGTCTCGCCTTCCTTCTGCACCAGACTTCCGTTTCCTCCCATCTTTGTGCATACAGTGGGCCTCCTTTCAAAAACTCATCGGTTTGACTGGTAGCGGTCGTGTTCAGAAAAGAGTCCAACACAGGGGATGGTTGGGTGCAAGGGGTAAAGCAGTACTGACCAGTTTGCATCTCACTTGCCGTGGCTGCCTTCACAATCACACACCAGTTCTTGACTTCGAGCTACTAGAGAAGAGATACACAATGACGCAAAATAACCTGTATCTCTCTCTCTCCTTCTCCTCTTCACTACTTAGTCGAGGCAAGGCCACAGCATCCAAACAAAAAGGACAGCAATACAGACTTCAAGGAAACCGCTGCTCGTCACCTTAGGATCCAATGGCAGAAAAAGAAGAGCTCATTGCGCAACCTGGCGGCCAGCACCTGCAGAGTAAGCCGTGACATGATCTAGATCCTGCCAATTCTAGTTCGTTACCGGGGATTCATGCTGGTTGTATATGAACGCATCTACCACTGGAGCCTGGAACATGGTGCAATCTTCTGTTACTGCGGCTGCCGTCGCCTTAAAGGCTAGTCGTGGCTAAGGGCGTTGTTACCCAATCCTCCGAGTGCGATGGATCTACGCTACTGCCCGCACTGTTTTTTATTTCATGCTGCAAGAGTCTGACCAACGCCCTATCGATTATTTTTAGATCCCTCGGCCCGTGGCTCGAGCAACCAACATGCAAGCCAAACCAACTCCTCCCCGATCACTGCTGCGATCGACGCCGCCCCTGGCACTGATACCCGCCCACCTCATCCTGCCAGGGTCATCAGCGAGAAGCCGCCGTCGGCCGTGAAGGAAGGCAAGCCCAAAGGCGGCAATCTAGAGGTGGAGGAGCAGGAGCACCATGAGCACACCGACCAAATCTCTCCCGAGCTCGAAGCCTTGTTGCACACAGACCCAATGCACGGTCTAACAGACCAAGAGGTCGAAGATCGCTTATCGACTTGGGGCCCTAACGAGCTCAAAGAGGTCAAGAAGAATCCCATCCTCAAGTTCCTTAGTTATTTCACAGGAGCCATCGCGTACTTGATTGAGGTCGCATGCATCATCTCTGCGGTTGTAAAGGTATGAGAACCCCTCCCACATCAGTCATGCCACCAGGAGCAAGGGTCCAAAGGCGAATCGCTTCTCCATCGCTTTGTTAACTATTCGCTTGCCTGACTAACTTATATTACCACTCTGCCACATCATCCCGCCCTTGTAGGACTGGCTCGATTTCGGAATCATCCTGGCACTGTTGCTAGTGAACGCGTGCATTGGCTTCGTGGAGGAGGCCAAGGCCGAATCCGCGTTGGATGCTTTGCGCCAGACGCTGGCCCTCAAGACCCGCTGCTGGAGAAACGGCCACCTCGTTGAATTGGATACCTCGGCCCTTGTACCTGGAGACATCATTGTGCTGCGACTCGGAGACATCATCCCAGCTGATGGCAGACTCCTCGGTATCGGCGCCACTGGTGAGGCCACCGAGGGTGACCTATTGATTGACCAATCTGCACTGACGGGAGAATCTCTCCCCGTGAGCAAGAAAAAAGGCGATACCGTGTACTCATCCTCAATCGTCAAGCAGGGACAGCAGATGGCGGTCGTGACCAAAACCGGAATCCACACCTTTATTGGCAGAGCGGCGAACCTGATCTCCATCACGGTCGAAGAGGGACACTTTCAAAAGATTATCAACAGGATCGGTAACTTTTTGATTCTCATCACAGTCGTCCTGGTGGGTATCATCTTGATATACCAGCTGGTTCACTTCCATGGCACCGAAGACGGCAAGTTCCTGACGGTTCTGGGCCGCGTGCTCGTGCTCACTGTTGCGGCCATCCCTGTGGGCCTTCCCACGGTCATGTCCGTGACCATGGCGGTGGGCGCCAAGCAGTTGGCGGCCAAGAAGGTCATCGTCAAGCGACTGACAGCAGTTGAGGAGATGGCATCCGTGTCGGTCCTTTGCTCCGACAAGACTGGAACTTTGACCTTGAATGAGCTGACCTTTGACGAGCCTTACTTGGCAAACGGGTACAGCAACGAGGACATTCTCCTGTACTCTTATCTTGCTGCAGAGGCCGGCGCCAACGATCCAATCGAGCTCGCTGTACGCACGGCGGCAGAGGAGCAGCTCCCACTCTTGCAAGGCCGAACACACAAGCACGATGTTCCCGGTTTCAAGGTCACGTCCTTTTTGCCCTTCAATCCAGCCACCAAGCTTACTCAGGCCACCATCTCCAACAAGGAGAATGGCGAGACTTTCAAGGTGGCCAAGGGTGCACCTCAGGTGATTATCCGACTTGTTGGAGGTGACGACGATGCTGTCCGCGCGGTCAATGCGCTTGCCAAGCGCGGTCTGCGTGCCCTGGGAGTCGCTCGCACCAGGGATGGATCGATGAACGAGTTTGAGCTGATTGGCATGATTGCATTGATCGATCCTCCGCGACCCGACTCTGCAGAGACGATTGCCCGATGCCAACACATGGGTGTTGACGTCAAGATGGTCACTGGAGACCAGCTGATCATTGCCAAAGAGGTGGCCCATCGTCTGGGCTTGACGCGTGTCATTCTGGACGCCAACCATCTCGTGGACGAGGACAAATCCGAAGAAGAGGTGACGGAGCACTGCCTTCGCGCTGACGGTTTTGCGCAAGTCATTCCGGAACACAAGTATCGCGTGGTGGAGTTGCTTCAGAAGCGAGGCATCATTGTCGGCATGACGGGAGATGGTGTGAACGATGCTCCCGCGCTCAAGAAAGCCAATGTTGGTATCGCAGTGCACGGATGCACGGATGCAGCGCGTTCTGCTGCGGATATTGTCTTGCTCGCTCCGGGACTGTCGACCATTGTGGACGGATTGTTGACGTCGCGTGCCATCTTTCAACGGATGCGGTCTTATGCCCTCTACCGAATCACGTCCACGGTCCACTTTCTCATGTTCTTTTTCATCGTGGTCATGGCCTACGACTGGTCCCTGCCTGCCCATTTGTTAATCCTGATCTGCATCTTGAACGATCTTGCGACATTGGTGATTGCAGTTGATAATGCCCAGCTCTCGCCTCATCCGGACAAGTGGCGGATTGGCCAGCTGATCACCATGTCGATCGTGCTCGGCATCTGCTTAACGGCCTTGTCTTTTGCTCACTTTTTCATCTTTTGGAAAGTGTTTGGGTATCAACCCGTTCGTGGTACTGCTCCAGCGGACCAGCGCAAGCTCGAGTCGGTCATGTACTTGCACATCTCCTCCGCGCCTCACTTTGTCATCTTTTCGACGCGTTTGACCGGGTACTTTTGGGAGAACCTGCCCTCGCCCTTGTTTGCGGCCGTGATCATCGGAACACAAATCGTGGCGCTCTTGATGGTGGTCTTTGGAGGGTTGACGCCCAAGATCCCGTTCTCGCAGGCGATTGTGATCCTGTTGATTTCGTTTGGGTACTTTGTGCTTCTGGATGTGGTCAAGGTATGGCTGTTCAAGATTTGGTCGTTTGAGTTGACGGCAATGTTTGTGAGGACTCCGGCGCGAAGGAGAAAGTTGGCAGAGAGGACTGCTCGCAAGCATCAGCAGAAACGAGTTTGGCACAGCATTGATCGCGTGCGCGAGATTGTGTTGAAGCTCAAGGCACTGGAGGCTCTAAACGAGGCGCCGCAGAACGAGGGCCACACGATGGAGGCTCCACAGGCGTATCAACGACAAGAGTCGCGAGGAATGAATGAGCAGTCGGCTAATGGTGGTAGCGGTGAACAGGTTCTGACGATGGAGGATGCGAATGCTCAACAGACGCGCGCTACAGGAGGCGTGGCATGAATTCCTGACGGGTTGGGGCATGCAAGGCCAGAGGCCAGCGAAGGGTGATCTCTGTCCAAGATTCCGATCTTTTCTATCTCAACCATTTAATACCATAAAAGCCCAAGCGCCTGTTGTGTCTGCCAAGACCGACATGTTGTATTGTCCAAGTGTTGTTCCTTCATTGATCCTTCGTTGATCCTTCACGACAACTGCAGAGAGGAGTCGTCCTCCAGGTGCTCAAGTGGAGGGGCGCCAGAGGACAAGGCTGTGTCCCAAAGGCCTGCTTGACAAAGCTTTCAAACATTAAAGTTTTCCCTTAGCACAGCTGCTGGGACTGTGTGCCGTTTCCATTATTGTGTTTTCTTTTTTTCCACCTCGCGTAGTCGCATCCCATTCTTCCTTCTGCTCACCTTTCGCTCCCCCAGGCTTCTGTCCCACACCTTTTCCTCTCTGTCGGACACGTCTTCCACGAGTCCCTGATCCCCTTGTCGATCTCCTTGTTGATCTCCTTGTTGATCTCCTTGTTGATCCACTCCAGCAGCCACACTGCATCGCACATCTCATCCATCTCCACACACCCTCCATCGCAATCCAGACCCATGCAATCACAATCCATGCACACCCCGCCCTTCCCCTTCATGTCGAAGCGAAAACTGCCGCCGTCGCCCGAGATCCGTCGTCAGCACCCCAGCACCCCAACCCCGCTACCCAAGCCCATCTCCTCCTCCTTGCAATCTTCGTCTGCCCGGCACCGTTCCTCCACGGCGTCGACTTCGTCCCCTTTCCTAGCTATGGTGGCACCACCCAGACGACCCCCGTTCTGGTCTCAACAAGGCATGGTCCCCTTTGTCGATTGGATCACCACACCCGAGAACTATGCCGCCCTGCATAGAAGAAAGACCTCCGCCTTCTCTTCTTCATCCTTTGGAGAAACCCTGAGCCAAGCCCTGGAGCGTCTTCGGTGCTACGTCAAAGAACAATCCGGTGTCAAATGGACACCATCTCAGATCAGGTCCAAATTGCAGTACGCGCAAAAGAAATACGACTTGGCCTCGACGTTGGGTGAATCCCATGCGTCCATGGAGAACACGGATAAGGCGAAAATGAGGCGTAGGATGTTGGAGTTGTGTCCGTTCTATGAACAGTTTCATGCCGTCTACGGAGGCTGCCCTCTTCCTCCAGCTCCAGCTCCGGTTCATTCATCTATGGTCTCGTCTTCGCCGTCCTCGCCCTCGTTGACGTCGTTGACGCCGGCGCCTTTGCAGTCTTCTTCATCTTCGTTTTATTCGCAGGCGGCCAGTGGGGGCGACCATACGAGTCCTCATGAGGCTAGACCCGCACGGACGTTCACTCATGTCCGGCAACCGAGTCCTTCGCCTCTGGGTGAGGGTAGCAGTAGTAGAGGGTATGAGGACATGAATATTCATCCGATGGAGGAGTGTCAGGATCCCCCGGCTGATGGAGATGCAAGAGATGACGAGGAAGTGGAAGAGGAAGAGGAAGAGGAAGAGACCAGGGATCCGAGTCCAGAGGAAGAGCCGGTTAGAGAACCGAGCGAAGCTACCTTTGAGATGGTGTCGGAACAGGGCATGATGAGTGACCATGGTCAGGGTTCCGGTTATGATAATGAACCTGAGATGGGTAAGTCCTTTGCTGTATTCCCCTCACTCGTCTCCTACTGGTCTTCTTTTTGTTTGTATATATGTGTGCTAACCGTTTGTGTAAAAAACAACAAAAAAAAATACTGCTATTGTTACAAAACAAATAGAATCTTACAGGGAACGAAGCGTCGCCCTGAGAACAGGAGACAAGGGGAAAGGCTCCTCAAAGCGACCCAGAGCATCATGGGGAGGACGATATTCGCACCATGATCATGAGGACAGGGACACTTATATGGACGACTTCAAGGCGGTCGATAGTGCAACCGCAGCTGCAGGCAGGATTGTCTGGATTGAGCAGGACAAGGAGAGAATGCGACAGCTGGTTCGTAAAGAACAGATACTGGAGGAACGTGAAAGCAGCTGGGCCTTGAGGATGTTACAACAGCAGGAGCAACATCAAGCCATGTTATTGAAACGTGAGGAAGAAGCCGAACTGAGGCTGAAACGGCGGTTTGAAGAATTGGAAGAGGAGAGGCAACAGGTTCGGACGATGCAACAGGAGCTTGCGACACGTCAGAGAGAGTTTTATAAGGAGCGCGAGTCTTGGCTGGCGGGCTATGCAGTCCTGAAGGCAGACGCTGCCAAGGCTGCCGCGTTATACCATGCACAGAATTAATTAAAGCGTGGAGGAAGAAGTCTGGTTGTTCTGAACTAGTGAAAGAAGTGCATGAAGTGAAAGGATTTCCTTTTTTTTTTTTTGCTTGAGGGATCTCTGTATCCAGCTGTTGTCAGATTCGATGAGGAATGGTTGATGGATCGACCTGTGAGTGCTTTGAAATACCAACTCAGAGAAACATTGTGCCAAAATACTCAAGGTAAACCAGTCATCGTGAGCTGAGCGGGCTTTTCCATGCGCCGCATCCAACACATTTTTTCAGGCACATTGCTTAGGCACGGTCCCGAAGGAAGCATATTCGACGCGATCTAATTGGAGGAGACGGACTATTGGTAAACAAGCCATGGCATCACTGCCGTACATTGAGCACCGCGCATTTCAAGATGCACAATTCCTTGTCCGCATTCGTTCCATCTAAAGCACATAGACGAGTCAAAAGGCTGCGGCCTGACACAGTCTTGGCTGAACTCTAGTGAGGCGTCTCTCACTGAGCGTTAGATGAAGCGAATGCGGTCATCTACACATCTGTGAGATTCGCTTCAAGCGATGCATCTGGGTATTAGTTTCCAGAGATCTCTGGAAGCTATTCCACAGCCATTCAGCCAAGGGTATGATTACATTGTATTTTCTCCAGCTCTGACAACAGGTCTATGTTCGTAATAGTAGAGGCCTTCTAACGTGTATTTGTGACCCTTTTTCATTTTGTTCAAGAGAAGGAGCTACTAGGCCGTTGTGCACGCCTTAAAGACTTGGCGCGACCGGGCCTTCTTTATCATCGTCTACATCGATCACGACACTCTCCGACACTTTCCCACTCCTGCCCCAGCTCACTCGACGCCAAGCACATTGGATGAAAGTACGACTTTGAGTTCAAGTACAAGCGAGCTCTTCTTGGACTATCGGGAGCGATCCATATCTCAACGCTCAATACTTCATCACTTCCAATTCACCATTCATCCTCCAGCTTTTTGCAGTGGAACGAACAAGCACATTTTTTCAAGGTCATACTGTTGCAGTTTTTTTTTTCAGGTATAGAGTCGTGCGTTGATAACGATTGTTTATGAGCCATGTCCTGATCTTTTGATGCTATGTTTGCGCTGCTAATCACGTCTGACTTCAACGCTTTCTATTTTCTACTCTTCGGGTTGCCCCCTCCCTTTTACAGTCCATTGGTCATCACCCGGGCATCAGAGGTGTTCAGCCCACCCTCTTGGCACTCGGTTTAGCCGAGGTACTCACTAAGGATGACCCGTCTCAAGGCGCCAGGTAAGCATCTTACCAGCTAATTTAGTCATCACAGTGAAAAATCTACACAACATTTTTTTTTCTGACTTGGTAAACGTTTCTTCAAACGTAGGAGAGTGCCGTCTAACACGCCTACAGAAAGAGGAGGTGGTGGCCTGGAGAGATTCAGCACCGCCACGAGATGCGCAAGCTGCTCGGCTTGGAAACGAGGGAAATAGTGATGTAACCTCGATGCTGCTGTGATGGGACGACAAGGGCCTCCAACGTTCCGTATTCATGGCCGCCTCTACCACAGCATCGGCGCCATCCATCCACCGCCTGGAAAAGCCCCTCGATATTCCCAACTGTATATTCATGATACAGATCATGATGCTACTATCGACAGTCGGATCCAGGCTTTCAACAAATGCTTGTAGGAGCAGAAAGGAGAGGGACATTATCGGCATGTTACAGACGCGTACCTGAAGACATACCAACTTTGAGGTTCATCACATCAAGGATTCGCCACCATCAGCCTCAAAGGACACCGTTCTTCACAATTCGACCGCAACGTGATGGATAGACAGATAAATCGACGGTATCTCCCCCTTCCCCTCCCTGATCCGTTCGGTTGCTGCTATTTCATCAGCGTAGTTCCTCTTCTTGCAAAACCAAGGACGACGTAACCTTGACAACATCTCTGCACCTCTCATTACACGGCAGGATGTTTTGACATGGATCGACACACGGAGCAAGGACCTCGAGGATGTGAGAGGACTTGAAAATAGTCTTGCTACATGGTAACAAAGGTTTCCTCGACCCACCGACCCTGACCCCCCCTGACCCTGACCCCACTACCTACACTATCACCACCCTGCCCACCCACGACCCTATCGACCAGCTTACCGCACACCTCGAACGACTTACGATGGCTACCTTTGCCTCTGTTTCCCTATTCGCCACCCCTGTCTCCGAGAATGCCAAGATGCCAGCAATTAAAATCCGGTCCCCCGAGCCCTACGAGGGCGAACGCGACGGCTTTAAATGCAAAGCCTGGTTAGCCGCTGTTGCATATCAGCCTTAATCCAGTGAGCTCCATCTCATCATCAGAGAAGGAGCTTCTACGCCTGCGAGCCCCATGATCATTGCTAGCTAATAGTTTACCCAGGTCCACGACCAAAAAGAAAATACTCTTATTCTCACTATCTTTTTCCCACATAAAAACTTCTACAATATTTTTTCATCAGCCACCCTTATCGGCGCCCTTGTCCCTGTCCCGAGCGCACCCTACACTCAGTAATGCTCCTTAAAGGACCGACTGCTCTCCGGTGGGAGGGCTTACGCCTGGCCAGCGCCACTAGCTTGTTCTTTATTCTCCCTTGCCCCTTGCCTCTGCTACTAAGTCTTCATCAAGCACTGGCTGGTCAAAGAAGACAAACATGAGCTGAAGAGAAATGCTGCAAGCAGAAAACCAAAAAAAAAAAAAAACGTGGCATGAGTAAATTGTGAGGGGTAGCAAAAAAAAAAAAAGGTCCTGTGCACCGAGGAAATTGAACGCTCCCACGGAGATATATCTCACGCTGAGCCGCTCTCACTTTAAATATGCTCTCTAAGTATAATAGTTGGACGGTGATTCATGACTGGTTTAACATTTTTTTTTGTAAAAGCCCACAGGAAGTCCACTCCCTATGGCTCATGCCCATGCCTTTTAGTTTCTAGCACTTTCCCTTGATGCACTACCTGTGCCGAGCCGCGAGTAGCTCCTTCGATTAGTCATCAGGCGCCCCTTATCCCCGCATGGTTCCTCGGCGCAGCCTGTCGACCGTAGGAGACTTAAATAGACGTAACCAACGCGCTGTTTGAAAGAGGAAGGTTTGGATATCTCATAGCTTTATTGCACCTTTGGTATTCGCGACATTTTCTCACATTCCATTTTCCCTTGGAAGGACACATTCATCCCTCTCTCTCCCCGTCTTTTTTTTTCTAAAAACATTTACTGGTCAGCCTTCATTCTTTTGTTCTCTTTTGCACACTCTCAACTCGACCTTTCCCTTCCCCCGTCCTGAACACACACAAAAAAAAACATACAACAATGAACCTTCGCCGAGCAGGACCCGAGGACGCGGCCGTTCTCTGTGAGCTAGGCGCCCTCACCTTCAGTCACACCTTTGGACATTTGTACGACCCAAACGACCTTCAAAACTTTCTCACCTCCACCTACACGATCGAACAGCACCTCGGTCCCTTGACTGATCCCAAAGAATCCTTCTGGCTGCTCGAAGACGACCAAGGCAAGGCATTGGCCTTTGGCTGGGCTGGTGCCTGCAAGCTCCCCGTGAAGGATATGGAGCCCAACGCTGGAGAGATCAAACGGGTCTACGTTCACCCGGATCATCAGGGCCAACAGCTCGGCAGTCGCGTTATTCAACAAATGTTGTCTTGGTTGGACGAGGAAGGGTACAGCCCTTTGTATATCGGCGTCTGGTCCGAGAACTATGGCGCGCATCGCTTGTATGTCCGGTACGGGTTCGAAAAGGTTGCAGAGTATGAGTTCCCAGTAGGAGATCACCTCGACCGCGAGTTCATCTTCAAGCGCTCCCTGAAAGACGGGGAGCCTCATGGATCTCAGACCCGTGGAACGGTTGGAGGGGAAGAGGAAGGATCTTCGTCGAAGAATTGAGAAATAAAGTTTAGCCGTCGCATGAATTTCGTTGGCTTGCAATTGATAAATGCACAACTTTGTTTTTTCTCTCCTCAGCAACTGCAACTGCAACTGCGGCAGTAACCTTCTCGCAGGAACATGATAATTATCAATAAGCAGGTTTTCAATTGTGAAGAATAGGATTTGCTGTAATATGAGTCATCGTGTGTCTTTTTTTTTTTCTTCTTAGTCTTCTAGTCTCTAATACCTCTGGTTCTGACCCTGCTGCTGCTGCTGCTGCTGCTGCTGCTGAAGCAATTGCATCTGGTACTGCGTCAACGGAGCTCCCTGTACACTCATCCGCACCGACGCCGCGGCTGCTTGCGCTCCAGGACTTGTTCCTGCGGAAGGCGCACTCCAAGAATTCCTAGGCTGCTGAGGTGTGTGTGGAGCCTGCAGTTGGTATGCTAGCTGCGGTGCGGGTGAATACGACCGTGTAGGAGGCGTGCCCGGTATCGACGTGCTCAACCCAGCATGTGACATGACCGGTGTCCCCATCGACACCACAGGCTGTTGTTGGAGTTGTTGCTGTTGAAGTTGTGCCGGATTTATGCCGAGGCCGAACGCTGGCGATTGAGGTCGACTATTGGTATATCCGCCCGCCATGAATGGTCCTGAGGTCATGGCACCCATGGGCATGGCCATCTCTCCTCCATAGACCGATCCTGCTCGTGATCCATGCATGCTCATACCGCCTGCTCCTCCGTAGTACTGCTGTGGTTGAGAATAGGGCCCTCCACCTCCTCCTGATCCGTAAGGATTCCTTGATCCCTTGGACTCGAGCGAATGGGTCGTCTGAACCTCCCATAGTTCCTGCTCATAATCGGACCACTTCTTTTGCGGAATCGATTTCGGATCAAAGGCCTTGCCCTCGAGTTGATCTGCCGACACGGCCATCTTCCGTCCCTTCTCACCCACGACCAGACGCGTGTTACCCCACGAAAAGTCGTCAAAGTGCCAGAACGAATATATCGGCAGATAAAATGAGAACATTGGGATGGCCAGGATGTACACAATCATCCAACCGATATGCTCCCACTTTCGTCGAAGGATGAAAATCACCGCTTGTAGACCATACACGGCTCCAATCATGATCAAGGCCAACTTGGGGATCTGTTGTGAATCCGCCACCAGCTTGTAGATCAGGTAGGCGATATAGATCACCGTCACCGGCATGATCAACGTCGCAAAGAGATCAATCATCACAATGAACCGCATCGAGAAACAGCAGAATCCGCACAGCTGAGGCAAGAACACCAGTTCCATAAGGTTGTGCACCGTCGAGTTGATCCAGCGACGACGCTGCGACAGCAGAACCTTCCATTGGTCCGGTACATTGGTCTTGCACTGCGCATCGGGCGTAAACGTCATCTTGTAGTTGGGGAAGTGCTTGAGCATCAGCGTCGTCAGGTAACGATCCTCACCCAAGTGCAACAGGTTCTTCTTGTGGAGGGTGTCGACCTTGTTTTCGGAATAGTCTTCAATAATGAGGTTCGAGATCAACAGCGGCACGGATTTGGTCGGGGTCCGGATACGGTACATGCAGAAGCATCCAGGCAAACAGGTCACGGATCCAAAGAGCGACTCAAAGGCCTTGGCCAGATGATGCGAGATAAAGTACTCATAGACCTGCATCATCGTCACCCACGAGTCCTTCTCGTTCGCAATCTGGGTCTCGCCACACAATCCCATGACCTTGGTGTCGTGCAAAAACACAGAGACCATCCTGTTAAGCGAATCCGGCATGACCTCCGTATCGGAATCCACCATCAGCGTGTACTCGTAGAACGACGGGTTCACGCCAATGACATTCTTGATCTGGTGGTACATCTCGAGCTCCATTGGCGTCATTGCCGCATTGAAGTGGACCTTGTTCAAGAACCGCATCAGAATCATCTGAGAGTCTCGCTTGCCTCGGTTACCGGGTCGCTGACGTTCTGTGGGGGTTCCAACCTTGACGATCACCACATAGGGCACCACGTGGCCATTGTGTTCATACAGTCCCGAGTAGACCTTGCCCATGTTGTGCTGCTTGTTGCCGTCGCCCAAACTCAAGAAGCTGAGCGGCTCAGGGTCGACATTAGGATCGACACCCAAGATATCGAGCACGATCCTCGGCGTGGGTCGATCGTTGCCGGATCCAATAATCATTCCGTCCGCAATCACAAACAGGAGCTTACGCTTGTCATCGTACCGCAGCGCCGCCAACGAATCCAGAGTCTTTCTCAGTGACTCTTCGCCTTCCGTGTAACAGGGGACTTGCAGGATAATAAACTTGTCGTGCTCCTCTGGTTCACGCTTAGAGCCGAGCTGGAGGGCCGCCAGGAACTTGAACGCAATCGTGGCAACGATCAAACACGAGGGCACCAGCAGCAAGTAGTTGGACACCTGGCATTTGGTACTCGTGCGCAGGTCCACTCGGCCCACAAAGAACAGATTGCGGAGGCAGATCAACATGGCTTTCTTGGTGCCTTCCTCCAGCGGTAGACTATAGAACTGCTTGGTGACATCCTGTCCTGCACTGGTCGCAAACAGCTGCACGACTTCGGGCGTCATAAAGGAGCGATTCGCAGTGGAGGTTCCATTAGTCGCGGTCCGGATCGTTCCTTGACTTCCGTTGCTGATATAATCTGTTAGGTCGTACAGATTGTCATCAATGACTGCCCATCGTTTCCTGACGCCATCCTTTGAAGCCTCTTGCTGGATCCACTTGGGGTCATAAGCGATAAAACCGACTCGCCACTGACGCAAGAAGACCATCTTTTCGAAATACCAATCCGCCCTCGGATCTTTGGTGAACGACCTAAAGTCGTGATAGGCCGAGTTGGGATCGAAAGTGGCAGCCGGCGGCATCATCACTGAGGGATCAATCGAAGCCGACCCAAAGCCACCGGTGCCGTCGCAGAGAGCACTTGGTTGGACCGGGAAGATGTTCGTGGCATCGAGACCTGCATACGTTAGCAGTTGGGTCCCAGAGACAATACTGGGGTTGTGCTGAGGCATGAACCCCTTCATGTCAATGACCTCGCCACGAATGGCGGTCTTGGGCGAGCCAGACTCCTTGTTGTAGCCGCTGAGCTCGTTAAGAGTGTACACATATTGATGTGGACAGACCAGCTCACCCAGAGCCACCATATAAAAGATCATGACCGCAGACAAGAGTCCAATCAAGACACAGAGCGCCACCTTCTCGCGCCAGGCCATCCGGATATCAGGTCGGACCATCTTGCCGCATTTGCTCAAGCAGAAGCTAGGGATCCACCAGGTGAGAGCATACGTCACAAAGACCCAGTTCCGACGCGCGGGCGTCATGGGTTCCTTCTCCTCCTCCTCGTCTTCGCCGTCCTTTTTCCCGCCGAGGCCGTCGCCGCCGCCGTCGTCGTTCCCAGAGGCTCCATTTCCGTCATCGGGGGAGGTGCCATCCATGTGCATCATCATGCCTCGCTTCTCAGCATCGCCAAACATGCGCGTGTTGGGACGGTAGATCTCGGACCCTCCGTAGACAGACTCGTTCTCGAACCGGTTGAATCGTTCTCCCATCTCGCCACCAGGTCCTCCAAGCCCGCCACGCATATAAGGGTCGTATTCAGACGCGTTGTCGTCTCCGGAATAAAACGACCGATTTTCTAGCCTTTCATTGGCCATGAAGGACGCCTGTGCTGGGTGTAGCCCAGGGTAGTATCCTCCCTGTCCTTGCCCTTGTCCTTGCATAAAGTACTGCTGCTGCTGTTGCTGCTGAAGCATATCCTGGTGTTGTTGAAGATGCTGCTGCTGCAACAGGAGTGGGGCTGCCAAGGCCGATTGTGAGTTGATGGACTGATCATCCTCTGACATGTTCAAGATCTCTCCACGGAAACTAGTCGGGGTCCCCAGGACCATAGAGTTGTTGTTGGGGTCGCCGAACGCGTGCTGGAATCCCATCTCGCCCACGATCGCAGAAGTGGACTGTTCAAGACCGTCCTTCTTGCCACTACCGCCCTTCTTGTTCTCAGAATCGAGACTCTTGAGACGGAACTCAAGTTCTCTCCATGCCTTCTCGGAAAGGTAGATTCGATACCGCCCCACGCTCGCGTCCTGAAGCGCCCAATTTTCATCCGCAGAGACCATCTCCATCCTGGCCTGGGTGGTGGCACCGGCGGGGCAATCCTCGAGCAAGTTGAGATACAATGCAAGATACCGGTCCAAGAACTCCTGATGCGTACAGCTGATGGTGTACTCTAGGGCCAGTCGCTCTGCGATTTGGGCCAGGCACAGAGATCGAACCTGGGACTTGACATGGAGAGAGTCGACGTGATTGGGCATGCCAGTCTCGTTGGACTTTAGACAGACCAGGAACCAAGGAGTGGTTTCCTCGAGCGAATCGCAGAGCTCTTGCAATGCAGACTGAATTTGGGCCGACATGGAGACGACCTTACCCGCAGTCGGACCACTCTTGTTGGTCGCAATCTCGGATTTTGCCCTTGTGGGTGCCCCGACCTGATCAGCCTTTGGCCTGCGCATCGAGGGGGCACGCTTGGGCTTGATCGATTGCTATATTGATAGATTCGATGTGAAAACAAAGAAAGCATGAGAAAATGAAAAAAAAAAGAAATCGACGCACACTGAAAAGTAGACCTGTGTTGCCAAAAAGAGTCGGGCAAATAATATAGAGATTTTTTACCTGCGCTGCGACAATGCTCTTGTTATTGCGGGGATGAGACTCGGTGGTCAAAGCCTTGTCCGTGAACAATCCCTGGACAAATGTGTTCATACTCGGCGTCGCTCCAGGTCCTCCACGGAACAAGGTCACAAAGTCCGAGCTCAAGTTATCCACATTTTGCTCCAGCCAGCCATCAACCGTGTAGCTCACGGGGGCCAAGTAATGCTGGACTGTGAAAGACGGGTACGAATTCATGTTGCGGGTGACGGTCAGCGAGTCGTGCTTAGCATACTCCTTCGAGAAGGCTTCCAGCATCGTGGCGTCCGTCTTGCGGCCGATGTGGCTCGACTGTTTCGACATGATCCCGATCAGTCCATCGTCTGGTTCTTGATGACCCAACATTTGCAAACAGGCAGAGTTGTCAAAGAAGTGAATTCTGGGGATCGAAGTAATGCCCTCAAGCTCAAAGTCCGCGTGGCTCGCCTCAAAGATCTGATTCAAGAAGAATTGATGCAGTCGCTCGTTTGCATAGTTGACACAGAACTGGTCCAGTCCATTGGT
This sequence comes from Mortierella alpina, assembly GCA_029449245.1. NCBI lineage: Eukaryota > Fungi > Mortierellomycota > Mortierellomycetes > Mortierellales > Mortierellaceae > Mortierella > Mortierella alpina. Next base: position 60,209 of record JANATF010000023.1, on the reverse strand, counting down.
TGAATACTGCTGGAATCCAAACATGTCGACGACGCCGATAAAGTTGGCTGGGGTATCGTGGCACAGCTTGACGTTGAAAAACTCGACAATCCACGAGAACAAGAGCGAGTAAAGCGCCTGGGCTAGCTCGTCTCGTTGCTGCTCGGCTCCTGCGGCATCCAAAAACACGGAACAAAGCTCTTTCTTGATCATCTTGGTCTTGTACGTCAGGGTGTTTTGGAGAGCATCGGGATCAACACCCAGGATATCGGCAACGAAGATAAGATTGTCGACATTCCGGACCACACAGGCGTCGTTGGTATGGCTCGTGTCCTCCATGAATGTTAGGTTACCGAGGTGAAGGACCGCGGCCAAGAGCTGGAAGATCTGTGCAACCTGCTTCTTTTGGAAGCCCAGGACCTTGAGCGCCGTCTTTAAGTTTGAAAACTCTGCCTCGTCATCGATGCCCCGAAGCGTTCTGTTCTTGTTCAAGGATGCTGACGACAGGTAGTTGAAGCCACTCGAAGACCCGGTCGCACCGTTGCCTCCTGCCTCTGTGAGTCTCAGATGGGTCTTTTCTTCAGCTGTAGCACCGGCCAAAAGTTGGTAAAAGATGTGAAAGTTGCGTTCGTCGGGCTTGGATGCCGACTGACTGATCCTCTTCTTTTCTAGAAAGTAGTCCAGCATCTTGGCGCCCAGCAAACGACCGCGCTCATTGAATTGGAGCTCGGTGAAACGGCCAACACGGGATGCATTGTCGTTGAGACTGGTCTTGGCGTGGCCAAAGGCCTCGAGGATGATTCCAGCCGCTTGGATCTGGTTCTGGACACGCGACTCCTTCTTGGGGGCACTGCTGAGGGCGAGTAGCTGGCGAATCACCTGGCGGGCTCCCTCAGTCTTTCCGCTTCCGCTTTGGCCACTATTTACATTGCACGAGATCAAAAACAGAGAGCCGAGATGTAATGGGAAAGTGGGAAAGTGGGTATATTAGAGAGGGTACTGTGGGAGCATGGGAAAATAAGAAATTTGAGAGCAAACGCGGCCACCCACTCCTCTCCCTTGTTTATTCATTTTTGTCCGACCGAAGCAACGCTTGTCAACAAAAAGAGATAAAAAAATGGGATCCGCCAAAATCTTGTTGTTGCAGATGCAAAAAGGTGAGCCACGCTTTCTGCAGCAAACAGGACGACCATTGTCCAAAAGGACGAAGGTATACCCGCTGCACAACAGCGAGTGGTGATTGAATAACAGGAGACGATGAGAGTGCATCCGCTCGAGTGGTGTAGGGCGGAGAGACAAACGTCCCGGCTGCACAGAGTCTTATTCGCTGTTCCTGGATCTGGGCAATAAGGCGCGTTTCATATCCGACCCGATAAGACACACACACACGCCCTCGTCAGACAACACTCTGCCAACAGCACAAACATGTTCACGCACAAGAAACGAGAGGCGCTAAATAACAAACCCAGTCCATTAAGGCAAAAAAAGGATAAAGGAGTGTGTGTGTGGGGGGGGGGGGGAGGGCAGTTGGAGATGAAATAGACTGTACCTGGTGATAATGGACTGATCCTGCCCTGTCCTCCGCATGTGCAGATACGCACTGGTGGCCAGTTCGATCGCATGAGGAGGCGGCATCCTCTGGTTATGGCCACTGCCAGCAACAAGGCGGGCTCCATCCTTGTATGTCAGGACCTGATCTTGCAGGATGTTCTCGGACAGCTCGGCCTTGCCTGAATGAAAAGGGTTCAGCTGGATGAGGACCGAGGATGCGATCCGTGTGTAGAACTGACCATGCTGGAATCTGTTGGCGAGAGTGGCCGTCAGGTTGTCCTCGGTTGGTTGGGGTACCTGGGACAGGTCCTGCGGTATTTGATCCATTTAGCGTATTCTTTTTCTGCTCTATGTGTATGTGTGGTTGTTGTATGCGGGTGACTGTGTGCGTGAGCTGCAGTTCACGATGGACCTGGTTGCGATCAAGCGATAATGGCGGTCCAGCGCTATCAGGGGAGCAGAGAGATATAGAGAATGAAAAGGTCAGCAAGGTCAGGTCAAAACATGCGCCTATACAGCCCCAGCGAGACCGACAGCAGGGGGCACTCGGTGAGACATACACACGCACGAGTGCAGCCGAGTGATTGCGCGAGCAAGTAGAATGAGCAAGCGAAAGAGAGAGGATGGAGCCACAACGTCAATGGGATAGAGAGGACGTTGAGTGCGTGGTGATGTGGGGATGCGATGAATGAAAGCACGCGATCAGGACAGTGGGCAAGAAGCGAGCGAGTGAGAGGAAGAAAGGAGAGTGCGCAGGAATATATGCAGACTAACGAAAATAGAAATGAAGAAAGTAAAAGAGAGATAAAAAAAAAACAACGGCCATCAAACAATAGGAAGAGAAGGGAATGAAGAACGGCAATGGGTCGAGGAATAGAACATCAAACAAGAGGGATTGGCCCATTGGCTATAAATAACAGCCGGCGACAATAGCGCAGATCGGATCAAGGTGGAATGCACGAACAGCGGTGCCCGTCCAGGGGCAGAGGGTCGGTGACGGTGAGCGCGTTGTTGAGGGCGAGACACCCACAATGCGACGAGAGACATCAAAATTAAGCCAGGTCAACGCCCTCCACCACGCACGCTGTAACCCATGCGACTCGCACTCACACACTGCACACTCCGAAGTCGGGTCTATCCATATGCGAGTGGACGCTGAGCTGTGGGCCGTACGCAGATATAAATAACCCTCTTGCAAAAAAAAACTGCAGAGCGAGCAACCAAAAGGGGGACCAGCGCTACACAGAGTGCGTGCCAGCTGCCAATGGGCACACAATGTATCTCCCGCCTGATAGAGCAAATAGCATCTCATGTCCGCAATACACTTCCTTATCCTCATTTCTATCCTCTCTCGCTCCGTCTCCCTCTCTCTCTGTCTCTCTATCCCTCTCTCGATCGCCCCATCGCTGCATGCGGACCAGGGAACTAAGTCACCACGGTCACCACTGTCGACACTTTCTTCAAGAGCCAACAGGAGCACATACACATCGAATGTAGTAGCGGGATGGTGTTTGTTCGAGCGGGCGGTGGATGGAGAACTTGTGCGATAAAGAAAGGAAGACAAAAGTGTACTTTTTTTTTAAATTAAGCGTCATACAGAACCAGACACAACCCTAGGTAAAAATAGACCCGCTAGCTACCCAACTCGAGTAATGTGCAACCCTACCCTCAACGCCGAACCTACATGACCATGGCTGCACAGGGTCAACCTCACGTCAACTCGGCTCAAAAAAAAGAAATAGGGGTGGGGTTAAGGCGGGTGATCGGAGTCCTACAGCCATAAGAAAATAGTGATCGCCCTTTGTCATTTTGACAGAACGTAGAGTACTTGTATACATATGCACAGCAAACGCTCTGGAAAGGTCATATCTTTTCCCACTCTAATCCACTGCGGGCGATTCAATGGAGCTTCAGGGGGGAGAGGGAGACGGGAACGCAATAACAAGAGGATTAAAAGGAGCAACAAAAAGAACTAGACGAAAGAGCTGCATCACCAGACACTCAAATGGAATGCAAGTTGCAGTGTGCATTTCAGGAACACACAAAGAGTTGCATCAAAACACAATGACATGTACATTTGAAAAGGATCCAAGAAATGACACTGGACTATAGGAGACAGACACCAGGGCAAAAGGTAGCGTATCCAGGGGGGGTGTTATTGAGATGGCGAAAGAAGAATGCGGAGGGTATCAGGATTACAGGGCGGCCGTGGCAAACAAGAGAGGAAGAAAGCAAGAATGAAAGATAAAAAAAGAATTGGCGCGTGTGTGTGAAGGGTGTGCATAAAATACGCGTGTTGATCACCTACTGTTCTGGTGTGTCCAAAGTTTGCCGCTCTGCTTCCAAGAGATCAAATGTTGTGTGACCTGCGCGTAGGTGTGGCAGCGAATCAGACGTGAAGCACGGACAGGCACTTGGCATGGACCAGGCCTAATGATGAGGCGAGAAAACGAACGAGCAAAGATAGAGTCGTCTTCAAGGAAGGAGTGAGGAAAAGGCGTTGGTGATTCTTGTCTCGTTGTTTAGATTTTGTTGGCTGTGCCGGCTATGAGTACGAAGGTTGGTCAAATGTGCCAGTGTCAAGGTGGCAATGTCAGAAGGGGCGTAGGATTTGGGAACAAAACAGGACTGGGCAGGCGAAAGTGTGGCGGCTCTGTGTGCACAGGACCAAGAGGGGCAAGGGCGTCCCGGCAACTGGAATAAAGGGCAAGTGCTGCAGGATCCACTGTTGCAGCCGAGGACGGAAAAAAATATGAGAGAGGTGAAAAATGGATTTCGCTGTTCAAGGAAGAACAGGAAGAGTGGATAACAAGAGTTGCGTGAATTCCCAGCGCCACACGGAATGGAGCTTTTTTTGTTTGTAAATAGCCATGGCTTTTGCCTATGCCACCAGTGATCCTGAACCTGAAGAGCATGTCCAGATTTATCGTCCAAACAAGGCCAGGCAGGCAAAGGGGCTGGAGGATGAACCTGTCCTGTACATGACACAAGGGGGCGAGCCATAGAATGCGGACTGACCCGTATGGAAGCACGCACACATCTGAGGGGTCGAGTTGACAACAGCTGTCAACAATGGACGAACGTGCGCCATCCGCAAATGCCAGTAGCTGTCTTGTTTCCAGAACCCCTTTCTCTGTCGAAAAAAAGTGGACTCCCCTTTCTTTTCTCTTACCCTTTTGGTGGCCAGGAGTAGATGCAACGAATTGTCCGGTGAAAGGGATATTACCAGGGAGAGTGCGATAGGGAGGACAGAGAGTGAAGGAGTTCAAGGGGGACCCGATTACATGGCGCAACAGCAACAAGACTGAACTTCCGGTGCAATGCTCAGGCGCGTCCAGAAAAGGCTGCAGAAGCAAAGCACACTCTCACACGACAACAAAGGAGACGAGGAGCAGGAAGACAAACTAGTGGTGGTCAACCACCTTGCCAAAAGATGTGTACAGCACTGGTGATATTGCGCAAAAAAAACTACATATAACAGGACGCATGGGGCAATACACTATTTGAGTCGGTGGCGTTTCCTACCCGCACTCGCGATCTGCCTCGGCTGGAAACGTGCTTCGCAATACTGGGTAAGTTCCCGGAACACGCGCATCATGGTCTGATCCGGTGCATGGGTACTAAAGTCAAGGTTATGCAGCCGCTCAGATAATTCTTCCAGTTCCGTCTGCAGACTTGTCACCGCTGCAGGCGCTGTTGCAGACACTGTTGATGCATCGCCATTGGTGTTTGTTACTGCTGCTGGTGTCAAGGTTGGCGGTTGAGTCAGAGTGGCGCCTAGGGTTGATGGAGCTGATGGAGATGGCACCGGTGCTTCCGCGATCGCTATTGTCAGGGCCTCTGCTGAGACCGAGGATGCTGAAACGGGAGATACTGGATCCGATGCAGCTGAAGCCGGTGCCGACACTAGTGCCGAGACGAGTGATGGTAGAGGTAATGGCAATGCTATAGGTGCCTGTGACGGACTATCCTGGACTCGAGAAATAGGAGGAGGGTCTAGCACCATGTCCTCAAGATCAGCTGGGGTAGTAGACATTTCCGCATGGGATGTTACAGGCTTGTTAGCCATCTCCCTCGATAGCTCTTGGTGGCGGAATGTTGGGTTCGCATAAAACTCCAATGGCGGTGTTTCCAGAATAGCTAGGGCTATGTGCTTGCAATAAACCATCTTTTCCGCAAACTCGGGGCATCCACAAGCGACGACACACTCCATGCTGCTGTCGATCGTGCGGTCCAGCTTCAGGAGATAGAAATCCGGGGTCGTGTCCGACGCAGACTGTTCACCAGTTTTGCACGACAACACCTTGATAACGGTAGGATCGCTCGTTTTCAGACATAACCCTCCCAAGTAGTTGCTGGAGCGAAAGAGTGTGCGATAGCCCGTCGCTTGACTGATAGCGAGCCCCGCATCGATCGTATGTCCTCGACTAAACCCTCTTAGCCGCACATGGCTGCTCAGACAGTCGAGCTGGCACTGAGGAATGACACATTTGACCAACATGTAAATGCCCTTGTCGATTCGTGGCACCTCCTGGTATGGATCACTGAGAAAGAGTGACTTTAACGTCCTCTGCCAACCTCCGATGTACGGAGTGGTGTCGATGGCTGTGGCCGTGATGTTTCCCCTATAACAAATCATCCAGCGCCGCCGTTCCCTCTCGTTCAAATGAAAGCGTTCCATGTACTCCATCAGTTGGCGATATCTCCCGAACTGATGTCGGAAGTTGTCAACCTCCTCCAATGCCCTTGGTCTGTCCGTATTGTACAATATCGACTCCAGCGCAGTGAGAATCTTGAGCATGGATTCAGTGACAGATCGTGAGGAGAGGGTACATTAGCGTCGAGATAGGAGTCACAGGTGCCATTAGTGATGCATGTTACTCATCTCACCTTGCGCTTGGTCTCTTCAGGGTGCTCCTGCTGCTCCTGATACTGATCGACCATCTCTCCCTGGTTAGCATCTGGTGCGATGTCCAATATACCGTTAGTTTCGAGCTTGGTCCTCCATGTGTCGACAACATGCCACGCGCAGTACTCTATCCTGGCGTTCGGGAAAGCGATTTTGATGCCGGGCATTTCAACATTCCCTTGATTTGTTATAACGAGCTCAGGTGCATAGTTGACTTGGAAGATGCTGAGGATCCGCGTCCGCAGTTGTTCAAACCAATCCTTGAAGATGCTCACATGGGTTCTTGTACTCAGGAGGAATGCCACAGGTGTGCTGGCTCCCGTCCTCTCATTTAGGATGACAAGCGTGAACAGAAACACTGGCGCATTTTTCTGTCTAAGAAATAGAATCGCATGGGTGTTAGTTTACTAAGCATTGCAACGAGCAACAAGGAAATGTATGAATGAAAACTTTGAGGACAGGGGGATAAAAGATCGTTCGTACCCATAGACACGACGTTTTCCATCAAAGCAGAGGACCTTGCCGAATTTCATCAATTGGCCCAGCTGCCATGGCGTCGTAAAGCCATAGTGCACGCCCTTTTCGTGGCATGTGACATATGCATTTCGCGCCAGTTCCTCGATCCAGAGATCTGCCGAGACGTACGGATCTTCAGCCTTTGAGATTTCCCCGACCATGATCTCGCTCTGAACGTTGAAAATGTCCTTGTATGTTATAGTGCTGTCGCGAGCAACCTTTTTGTTGGCAAACAAGAACAGTTGAGTGTAATAGTCCGTGTCCATTCGTATCCGCTGCAAAACCTCGCGCACGGGCGATCCAGTCCTCAACAGCGAGCCGATGAGCTCTCGAGCAGACTCGGGCAGATGTCGTGTTCCAATGCTGCTGTCTCCTGGTGGAGGGTGCGAGTGGCCGTAGTAGTAGGTTACTATGCATACACGCACTGTTTCACCTTCAGAGGTTTTGACTTTTGTCCTGATGACCTTGATACAAGATTGACAGCCGATTCTGATGGTCGGTGCACGATTCCTGGTCCTGACAGGCAGACCTCCAGGTCGCTGTTGTCGACGCCGTGGAGCTTGCGGCTTTGTTCCTTTCCGATTACAATAGAAATCCGAGCGCTCATCCGCCTTTGCCTTTTCGCCCCAATCCTTATACTTTCGCGTTTGTTGGTGGATGAACTTAACACAGATAGCATCTCCATGAGCCTTCAGCCACGGGTCGAGCTCCGTCTCCAAAAGAGTGAACCGCAGTCCCAAAAGCCTCCTGTTCCTCCTTCTGCGGTCGATGTGCGTAAAGATCGAATCGGTGGCAATGGCGAGGATTTCGGCAGATCGAAAGATAAGTGGGTCGGACATCACCTCCCTCTTGGCATCGTCCCACGAAGACCGCAACCTCCTTCTCTCTGCCTTTTTTTCCACATTTCGCCTTTGCTGTTTCCCGATGGGAGCCGAAAGTAAAAGGTGAAAAAACATGCAATATGCCATGGTAAGAATATACGATTGAGCTAATGAAGCAGCTTTTGAATATTGAAGGCCTCAGAATTCTTACTTCGACTGAACCTGACATGACCATGTTCACCAAACTCTCCTAGAAGTGCGCCAAGAGTTTAGACTTAGGGTGACGCTTCCAGTATGATCCTTTCAAAAGTTAGGGTCGGCGCAAGTCTTACCATTTCCAGCAGGTTTCGGGCAACAGTGTTCTGTGCCTGCTGCAGCTTGGACTCACTGTCAAGGACACAGCTCTCCAGAGTCTCAATCTATACACGCAATACGATGTCAAGTATCACGAGGATGAGCATCCGATGGTGGGTCGCGAATTTTTGAGATAGGTTTTTGCGTGTGATGCTTACATGTTGCTCATCCAGTCCAGATGTATCGTCGTCCAAGTCGCTCTCGTCGTTTTCTGACTCGCTACCGTCCTCATCATCGTCGTCGTCATCGCTATCTCCTGCGGTCGCGGTCTTTGACCGACGGGCAGCAGGCGTACGCCCTGTCGCGCTCGCCGCAGTCGTGATCTTATTACGAACGCCACCGATATTATCCCCCGTCTACTTCCCGAAACGACTCGAACGCATTAGAATGACTTGCATCCTGTTAAAAAAAGACAGGCAAAACCTGCCGGAAACTTCACAGTGCACGAACCTGCTGTGGCACTGAGTTGCTGAGAACGCGTGCCAGAGTGTTTGCAATGTCTGCGGAAGTAAGCTAATAGAGGCAGAAATTGAATCAGACTGGATGAGTTTGCATTGTTTGTTTTTTCTTCAGCTTAGTCTCGTTCTCCACCATAGCTCGTTGCATCCTGATGCTGTGTCCTGTGTCGTATACCTGCTGTTGACTGTAGGAGCAGCCGGGCTCCTGTGAAGGATCATCCATTGCAGGTGTGGTGCAGAGTGGATTTGAGTGAGTGATGTCAAGTTACATGTGTAAAAAAAAAAATACACGTGATTATTACTTCCTTGCTATGTAGGAAATAACATAAACTATCTATCTACATCATAAGCGCAGCCATGACCACCATGGCCAACCCTGTGGCCACTAGCTCGATCTTGCCTGTGCCAGCACCGTTTGCCTTATCCTGGTAGCGGTCCTTGCTGTCCTGCGCCAGCTCATGGCCCGACTGCGTGCCATTGCCTGTCCCAGTGTTGCTTAGCCCAAAGTGTCCGTGTGTGCTCTCCTCAATCTCCGAATCCGAGGCTGGGATCATGATCAGCGTCGGGTCCTGGTGCAACGCCGCCACCAGTTCTTTAGAGTTCAAAGGCGCGACTCGGCTCATGCCCCCACTATTACTGATCTTGAGACGACTATCCTGCAACGTCTGTTCGAATCGGACAATAGTCTGCTTATCCATTAGATCGGCCATGCCAACAACTTTTCCGTTGATCAGAGTGACGGTGGAGTCTGAGAGATTATAGTCTTGGATTTGGCTCAGGACTGTGACGATCGTCTGATCCTGCATCAGCACGACCGCCGAGTGGTCTAAGACGATCTCCAGGCCTATCGAGTTACCTTCCTCGCCATTGTCCTCGCTCGCGCTGTCGTCCTCCACTTGATCCTCCAGATCATCACTCTCGCTGTTGTCGATACCATTGCTACTGTTATTTTCATCCAAGTCAAGATTCTTGTTCATGGCGTCTTGGTTCTGTTTCGCGTAGCTATTGCCGCTATCACCGCTAGGCGGCTGCTGATTTGGCAGCTGCTGTCCCAGCTCCTCCTGTGGTCCTGCTGCGGGTGTATCAGAACCATTTGTATCAGGGGTTATTGGGCACTTGCTCTTGGCATCGAGATGCAATATTATTCTGTCCTCCAGCAGGAACCCACACCGCACAGGCTCGCCAGGCTCAAGCTGCCTTCCAATGTGGCAAGGATAGGTTGCATTTCCAAACGCGCGAAGGATATAGGCACCCGGGAGCCAGTCTGTCGGTACCGTCCACTGTACACTCCTTTTCCGCGTATCTATAGATTGAGAAAACAGAGAGTTAAGAAAATGAGGCGTTTTGATGCGGGCAGGCATCCTTACGGAAGCAGAGTCAAGGCTGGGCTAAGTGGTTGCGACAATCGTATTAAGCACATACCATCCCAGCTGTTCCTTGTGGAGTAATCAATACTGTCAATGAGCACGGACTGATCCTGCGCCAGAACTTGCAATTGGACCCACTCGAGCATCGCCAGGTCCGAGTATTGTACGCGGAAACCTAGATTAACATTGCATCCTACAGAGCACCAATAGAAATGGTGAGTGCGCTGCACCACCACGAACAAGTACGTGGAAACACCTTTTGCGGTGTATCACTCCAACAACATTACCAGGAGCGATGGTTGTCTCATTCGGAGGAGAAGTAATGAACACTCGGTCTAGTCGAGTTGCGAGTTGCCCAGAACCAGGATGGACAGCGCATGGTGGATAGTGAAAAAGAGAGAGGAGTAACGCATCAGTGCTGTGATGTCGCCTGGTGATCAAAATCAACCACTACATGATTTCCGGTCGTTACCGGCATGGGCGAGCGATGAGAGAGCAAGTACAGCGGAAAACACCACTGCTAGACAAGAGGATGATCGTCGAGGGATAAGCATGCTGCGCAGAGTGACGATGTGTGGAAGACAGGACGAGCGGTCTAGAGGATTTGAAGATATGAAGATATGACGATGTGAAGATCTGATATGAGGATATGAGGAGAATATGTTGTACAGCGGGTAAAGGCGGACGTGCGAGAGGCAAGAGAGAAGCAGCAAAGGAGTTGAAAGACTTCAGAAGAGGTCTCTACCTTTGTGGACCTTTATAAGTACCTTCTATCAAGCCCATCAGCTGTGATCAAGTGTAAAGACTCCTAGCTTAACCAAACGTGGTGGCCGACCTCTGTCGAGTTTCGACCCAAGACCCCGGGTTGCCAGCTGTAAGCTGGCCATACTGCGACTGAAACCCTTTCGACCGATCTTTCCCTCACGCGATCGATAACACAGGCGCTTTCGGGCTGGTTGGAGACCACTCTAGCCACGAAAGCAAAAAATGAAGGCCCAGCAGTGGCTGTCACATCCGTATGTCGCCTATTATCACTCTGCCACCTTCCAGTATGGCTTTGAGTGTCCCGGTAGGTCTGGCTAGTGTCTATTGTGACGGCAGGATGCAGACATTCTAGCACATCTCACTTAGCCTTGCAACATAGCGCAGCGTATCCCTCTTTGCTGGCGGGTGTGGACGAGGGTTGTTCCCGTTCAAAGATCCAGAATCCTAAATGCTGATCCCGGCCACAAGATTATAAATCCTCTTTCGGACCGGTTTTCTACTTTCCTCTGGGTCCTTTTATCATAGTCAATTGAGGCCAGCCCAACTCGTTTGCCACGAGAGGTAGATTCCGATCTGCTCTGGATCTTCGCCAGCTTCTGTCTCCTTTTCTTTTCTCTTTCTTTTGCCCCTGAGTTCATTCCTGTTTCCATTGACCTCATTGATCGAGTGGACTGGGATAATATATCACACCCATGAGTACCCAGAAGAGAAGGCCAGTTCCTGAACCGAAACATGGCACCCCCAGCTCCTAACTCCGGTGACATTGGTTACGCACAGCCTCTATGCCTCTAAACACCGCCAATATTTGTGTGTTCGTCTAATCGGCTACTCTCACGCAACCCAAACAAGACGGTGTGCACCAGAGGTAAGTAAACGGGACACACGTGGAGCACAGTTTTAACATGTAGCCAATGGTTTTCTCAGCCTGGCTGGAGGGTCTATTGACGCGATGAGCGACGATATCAACTCAAGGGGTCTGAGCGCTTTTCAGTCGAGGACCTGGTTTAGAGAGGTGAATGAGGCCGCGGTTGATGAGGGTTGATGATGAAGGCGATCATTACCAACCGCAAGAGCCGCTTGATTCGCAGGGTGCTGATGAGACGCGGAGGAGACTGCACGAGCCTGCAACGGTGATTCAAAACTTTATTTGCGTTCACTAGGCGCAAGGAAGATACAGTCTAAGGTACATGAGCAATGCCGCTCAGTTCAAGACCGACGCACAACGCCATGATGCACTCCGAGAGCACCCCCCCCCCATGCCTCTTAGTGGTTCATCTGTCAAGATCGTTCTGGAGTGCGAGTCATTATGTTGACACGACGACTTCTACTGCAATCTTGACCGGCGCTGTAAGAACAGGATGCGACCGATGTTGCTCAGGCCCTCCTAAATCGCAAAGATGTAAAGCTTCAAAGATCGCCCGAGATTCAGGTTTGGTCAAGACCAGCAGAGGTATTTGCAAAGGTGAGTTAGAAAGCAAGTGCAGCTGAGGAGCTCAGGATGTGCAAGGACGAACTGTCGATTGTTTATCTTACAGCGAGATGTGCTGCTGGACTCTCGCTTTTCAATAAGGACCTCCTGACTCCTAAAGTATTAAACTGGCCCTCCCTGGACTATACAGCTATGCCATTGGGATCCCGGGGTCCCAACTTCTATCGCGAATAAACATTACGTTGCGTCGCGCTACTGGTATGATACAGTCTCTGCACAGCGGCAAGATGGCCAAGTAGACGTACAGTTCCGCTTGCACGGTCTCAGCCTCCAGGACTACTGTCTGAACTGAACCCCAATGCCATGCTCTCTTGAGTATGCTGTACACCTACTTGTCGATCACAAACGCTACCGAGAGCAAGCTCTAGGAAGAGACGGCCGCAGAATAAAGTCCGCACATTGTTCAAAGTGCCTCGTATGGTCCAAGTCCAAGTCAGTCGAACCCAAAGTGCAGCAGACACATGTGGTTCGCACAGGCCATGAGAGGCTCTCAGTCCCACTTCATTCAAGTCTTGTATTTTGTCCCTTTTATTACTTTTCATCTACACTCAAAAGTCAACTAGCTTCAAATGACAGACTCTTCGCCAGCAATGCTGCCCAGGGTGCACCACGGGGAGGTGGTCTGTCTTCGCACCCCAAAAACGTTTCTTTTTTAAAGTGGTTTGCTCCACTGATTTGACGTCTTCCTCTGACTGTGGTTGACTCCACCTTCTCTTTTAAGTTTTATAGCGCGAGGTAGAGACAAACTCGCGGAGCCTTTCTAAGTGTCACCCATCACTTTTTTTTTCTTTTCTCCACTATCTTGTTTTAGCGGTAGGGCACACCCGCTCTCCACTATCTTGTCTAGGCGGTAGGGCGCACCCGCCCTCCACTATCTTGTTTTAGCGGTAGGGCGCACCCGCTCTCCACTATCTTGTCTAGGCGGTAGGGCACACCCGCCCTCCACTATCTTGTTTAAGCGGTAGGGCGCACCCGCTCCTAGAACGTGGTTGGTGAGGAGAGGAAAAGAGGAGCGATGGATAGGTGGAGAGAAAGTGGGAGAGAATACGTGTGTATGTGTGTGAGAGGAAAGAGAGAGTGTGTGTGTGCAAGTGAGAGTAGAATTGGAGGTTAGAGAGAGGTACTGACGTGAGAAAGACATCGATGTTGACATGCTGGTTGTGAGTGAGTCTCTGGGTGCGACTGCGGAAAGTAAGAGGATGAGAGGAGGACGAGAGAAAGACGAGAGCAGGATGAATGGGAGATGAGGGGAAGAGAGAACTTACTTGACTTGGTCCTATTGAGAAGGAAAAAGAAGATGGGAAGAGAGAGAAAAGAGAAATGGAAAAAAGAGGAAACGAGGGAGGTTTTTATAGCCGCCATGGGGGATGGTCGACCGACGGTGAACATGAGGATGCTACGTACATAGCTGAAGTGTGCAGAGCATGGTGGTGGTGGTGGTGATGGTGTGCTGTAGACACTGTGCAGGCAAGGAAGGACGAGGAGGAGCATGTCCATCTCCACGAGCATGTGCACTCTTGCTGAAGGAGCATGCATATGTTCTTTGCTTCCATGTCCTCCATCGACTGCCCTCTTGGTCCTCTCTCTGTCTCTCTCTCTCTCTCTCACACATACACACATACACACACATTCTCTCAGTCCTTCGTATGTCTCCCCTCTCCTCGCACACATATGAGAAAACTACTTCGCCACCCTGCTGTTTCGAACGCACAGTTGGATTGGCTCGACAGTCACTTCCCATGCCTTCCTGATGCGCAACAGCCACAGCCAACAGCCAACAAACGTTGTCGCGTACAGAGCTCTTTGCCTTCTCTACACGCTCGAGCTACGATTGTGTCCCCGAACGAAACGACGACTTTCCTCTACCTCTTGCCACTAGAAATGCACGCTCTCAGCTCCTCCACTCTTCCTACACTTCCTCCTCCTCCTGCTCGTCCTACTCTCTGCTCTATCTCCTCTCGGACTCTGACTCGTCACTCGGCTTCGCCGTCACTCTACTGCTCTTGCTCCTCTGCACTCGATCCCACCCTCGCCACTCCACAGCAGACACCTTCTCTAGTCCGGCGGAACTCCCAGCACAGCTACATAAATTTAGGAAGAATGGAGTGCCAACCAGGGTAATAAACCCAGCTATCTCGCTCTACAGGCCAAAGGGAGGGTGGGCTTGCCTACTAGTGCAGCAAACCACTATAAATGGAGAAGCAGTGTGTTTGTCGTACCTCGCTCTAGACGTCAAAGAGTGGAGTTGCGTGCTAACCTCGGTAAAAACCCCAGCGAGTTTGCCCTACCTCGCTATATCCAAGCCAAAGTGGGGGTACCCGCCCACCAGTAGAGCAAACCACTATAAAAAACAGGGGTGCGAGGACAGACTACCTCCACGTGGTGCACCCTGGGCGGCTCGGTGCTCCTCTCTGAGCAGCACCAGCCGGCGAAGAGTCTTGTCCCTGCTCTATCTGCTTCTGTGGGTCATAGCTCTGTGTGTCTGGTAAGTGCAGCAATGCCATGTATTGAATGCAGTGATACCGCACAGAGACCGTGGCCTGTGCTAGCACATCTTTGCTAGACTTTAGTTATGTTGCCAAGCGCGGACTTTATTCTGATACTCTTTGTTCTTTATTTCGACACTCTTTCTTACTCATAGAGGCGCAAGGGCAGCATCACTGAGCCTAGCCACACAGAAACAAGTCGAGCGATCGCCAACAACACTCAAGTACATTCCTTCCTTCCTTTCTTCCCTCCACTTGAAATCACAGTGCACGCATCAACTAGTAGCCCAAACCTTATTCTACCAGCCTACATTACTGCAATTGAGGCTGGGAGTGTCTTGAACTCATTGTTAGGCAGCAGCGGAACAGTGGCAGTATCTTTGTTGGCCGCCGAGAGCCCCGGACTTAACGCTCCTTTCCATTTTATAAGACGAAATGTGGGAGGCCTTCACGGAGAACCTACTTTTCTGCTGCTTGCACATCTGTTCTCCTCCCACACACTGTGAGGCAGTGAAAGCTCTGGCTCAGTACATAACTTATTTTGTTTTTGCCTTCCAGTGTTAGTCGCGCGCGGTGCGATCCAGACCACGTCCACGTCGTGCACCCTGGACACATTTGACAGATGCAAGTCAAAGTGACTGAGGGTTTGGTGTATCAGTTGAGGAGAGCATTAAAGACAAGGAGAGTGACAACAGGTATGAAATGCAGCTGTTTGTTGTGTTCACTATGTTCTGTGCAAAGCTCGTGTGCGCGTGTGGTCGAGTTGTTCCTTAATTTTAAAATGGTCAGTCTTGTTGATCTTTAGTGCCTCCGACAGCACATTAACTCCGTTGTTCGTTGCTCGAGTTGTGCATCAGCTCCAGCGTCGTCAGTGCAAGAACACGTCCCTCAGAAGAACCCTGTGGACAGGAGCAGACATTGAACCAGTAGTCTGTGCAACCCTATACAGCAGGGCAGAGATACAGCCAGTAAGTGTCCACAATCTCTGACGGATGTATTTATTGCGTTTTTTTGCCGTCAAGGATCGTTTCTCCTGCTCCAGAAGCCACGTCAAGAAGTGCGCTATGGATGGTGGGGACCAGATAGCCGAGACCAACAATCACAACGATGATGATCACAGCGGCAAGTTTTAGTGCCTGGTAGGGAATCATGAAGTAGAGCTTCTCCAGCACAAGATTGTAAGGAACTGGCATAGTCTCGGGGCTTCGGGTTGCAGAGTCGCCTGTCGAGAGGTAAGAGACACCCGTGTAAACGGCCTTGATGCGCGCGAACATGGTGTTCTACAGAGTTGAAGGTTTGAGTGAATAAAGTGCGCGGTTAGACGCTGTAGAACGGAGTTTGACAAGTAGGTCTTTTTTCCGCCGTCACTCGTGGTGTACCTTGGAGAAGTAATCCAATAGACGGATATGCTTTGGCAGGTGCTCCTGTGCCTCCGACAAGGTCCAAACCAGGATCTCGAAATCAGCAGGCGACTATCATTCAACATACGAGCTTGGGCAGTTAGGCCAAGTGACGGATTTTCAGGAACAAATCAGTTGACGATATCGCCCATTGTCAGGAGCCCATAAGGAAACACCTACCGTGGCAGGATACGAGATCCGCAACTCAAAAGACGCGCCGTCGTCGAGATCGGGCAGGACATACCACTTGAATTCTCTATTCAGAAGATCAATGCCACCCTCTGTAGCCTCCCTGATGAGATCGCTCGTTTGTCCAGGGTCCTTTGAGGATGCCGCACTATTCTTTAGTGCCGCTATCGTCTCGCTGTTTTCATAGAACGAAGGCCGCACCGTCTCGGCTTGGATGATGGTGTGTGGTGAAGTTAAAGTCTTCCTAAAGGAAAAGATAAAACCCCCGAAAGCAGAGCAGAGAGAGGGTGAGTGTACTGAGTATCGTGGAGTTGTGGTGCATGGGGCACAAGAGTCTAGTAAAGTGTCCTTTTTATGAGGACTTGTGCATGTACCAGAGAGTCGGATCCAAGATGCCGTGGTAGCCAGCTGCGTCTGCCACTGAGCCAGCGGTGGAACCTGAATGTGGTTCGGCAGCATGACTTGCTGTAAAGATGACCTTTTCAGTGTTTGCGTGAGCTGAGGGGGTAGCGATGAGGATGAGCAAGAATGTGCCGATGAGAGTGAGGGAATGCATCCACGGCGAAGGTGTCCTGTATAGCATGGAGGGAGTGGATGAGCAGTTGAGGATGGATCAGCAGGAGTGTCGAAACGCGTGTGTGAAGGAGTACTGGCCCTGGGTGTGCTTGCACAGCGGGAGGAAAGCAAGAGCCAGCCACTCGTAGTCGTCGGCCCTTTGTGATCAGGACACAAGGACTGGCCAGGCACAGCCCCGCTTGCAGTTTTTGGTTATGTTCGTGTGTGTAGTGTACTACAGTACGGTGTAGCGGAGAGAAACGCATGTCAACTGCGGTCAACCTGGGGGAGGAGTACTGGCGGACTCTGTCGAGTTCAAACTTCAAGGGAAGTGACTCGTGCTGACATGGGTTGACGATAGCACACAAAGAGTGTGTGCGGAGGTGATGTGTTCTGTGCCGATCCAAGCCTATGTCATGTTGTTAGACTCTGTATGATTGCAGGCGTGCACTGCGGCGTGGGTGTCTCCAGGTGCGGTTCACTGCCCTGCTTTATCTTGCACAGCGAAAGCAGCACTTGGGCCTAGAGGGCCAAGCATCGAGACACAGGAGGAGTCATCGCGACTCTGTGCGCGCGTGGGCCATATAAAAAGGAGCGACCTGTGGGCCTGAAGCACAAGCCACCGAATCTTTACAGAGTCGCTGCCTCCAAACAACCACTGAAAAAAATAAACAATTGATCTCCTCTCGGTACTCCTCACGCCTCCCTCTTCTTTGCTCGCCGTTGTTTGTCTCTTTTCCTCTATTCTCTCACTCACTCCGGCTCTTTCTCTCGCCCTCTCTTCCACATACACACACACACACTCACACATACACACGCGTCCCCCATGGTGCTGTCGTTTCCATTGAACAACGCCCCCTACGGCCTCGCTGCTCTGGCCCACGCCACCGGCGCACCCGACCTGGCTCTCCAGCCCGTGCCTGCAGAGACCAGCGCCTCCACCACCCTCGTCGCCACCAGCACGGCCCGCCCTGTCAAGCTGTCGAGCGTCGTCGCCATTGCCCGCTACCTCGTCCGCGCACATCCCAACGACCTCTACAACGAGGCCAACGCCGCTCTTGCCACCGCCCAGGACTCCCTCCTCGATATCGTCCGCCAGACCATCGCTACCCCCAAGCACATCACCACCCTCGCCACTGCTGCCAACGCCTCTTCCTCGTCATTCCTGCTCTCGGAGGACAAGCCCCTGCTGGCCGACTATGCCGTCTGGGGTGCCATCACCGCCTATACCAAGAGCCACTCGCAGCTCGCCAACCTCAAGGACCTGGAAAAGTTTGTTGCATGGATGGCCCGCATGGATCAGCGCCCCGAGTGCCAAAAGGCCATCGAGGTCGTCGACAAGGCACTGAAGGAGGCCAACGAGGCTATCGCCTCCGAGGCTGCCACTGCTGCTGCCGAGAAGGCAAAGATGGGTGCCATCGTTGAGGTACCCAAGATCGAGGGCTCGGATCCCGAGACGGATCCTCTGGACGCCTTCAAGAATGTTCTGGCTGCACAGCTCTCAAACTTGGTCGACGTCGACATCAAGATCCTCTACGATGCTCTGGAAGCCCCTCGTGCCTCTGAGAATGGACATATTGCTCTTTCCGTGCCCCGTTTGCGCTTAAAGGGCAACCCCTCGGCCATTGCCTCCGAGATTGTCGAGAAGGTAAGATGGCGTCAGTTTTCAAACCCTTTTTTTGCGCTCTTCTATTGTCACACAGATACTGATCTTAATGCCCTTGGATGACTCTAGTTCCAATTGAATGACTATATTCTACTCGCCAAGGCCGACGGCCCATTCGTGAACTTCTTCCTCAACCATATTCACCTCGCACAATCGCTTTTCAAAAAGATCTACAACACCAAAGAGCGTTGGGGATGCAATGAGCTGGGACAGCAGAAGAAGGTTATTGTCGAGTTCTCCTCGCCCAACATTGCCAAACCCTTCCACGCTGGACACTTGCGCTCTACCATTATTGGATCATTTGTTCGCAACATCCTGGATGCCAACGGATACGACACCTTGAGCATGAACTACCTCGGTGATTGGGGAAAGCAATACGGATTGCTGGCTGTTGGATTCGAGCGTTACGGATCAGAGGAGAAGCTGTTGGAGGATCCCATCAAGCACCTTTTCGACGTTTACGTCAAGATCAACGTAAGCTGACCGCACTGGTTCTGAAAATATGGCAATACGACGCAATCAACATGGAACTAACAGGAACATGATCCTATGACCGTTTTAGCAAGATGCCAAGGAGAATGAGGCTGTGCACGACGAGGCCCGTTCCTACTTCAAGAAGATGGAGGATGGCGACAAGGCCGCCCTCAGCATCTGGTCTCGCTTCCGTGACCTGTCCATTGTCAAGTACAAGGACATTTACGCCCGCCTGAACATTGCCTTCGACGTCTACTCGGGAGAGTCCCAGGTCACGGATGGAATGGAGCGCGCTCTCAAGATGCTGCACGAGAAGAACCTGCTCACAGAGTCCGACGGCGCTTTGATTATCGACCTCACAAAGTATAAGCTCGGCATTTGTGTCGTGCAAAAGAAGGATGGCACGACCCTGTACATCACCCGCGACATTGGTGCTGCTCTGGAGCGTTATGAAAAGTACGGATTCGAGCACATGTACTATATTGTTGCCTCGCAGCAGGACCTCCACTTGAAGCAGCTCTTCAAGATTCTGGAGTTGCTCGGATTCGACTTTGCCAAGAAGGTCACGCATCTCAACTTTGGAATGGTCGGAGGCATGTCGACCCGTAAGGGCACAGTTGTGTTCCTGGAGGACATTCTCGAGGAGACTCGCGATGCCATGCACGAGGTCATGAAGAAGAACGAGCACAAGTACGCACAGATCGACGACCCTATGCAGGTGGCCGACAACATTGGAATTTCGGCCATTATGATCCAGGATGCCTCTGCCCGCCGTGTCAAGAACTACGACTTTGACTGGAAGCGCATGTTCTCATTCGAGGGTGACACTGGCCCATACCTCCAATATGCTCACGCCCGTCTTTGCTCGATTGAGCGCAAGACCGAGATGTCTGTCAACCCCAACGCCGACCTCAGCTACTTGGGTGACTCACGTGCTGCCGGCGACCTGATTACGATGATTGCTCGTTACCCCCAGATTGTCCGCGAGACCACCCGTTCGTTTGAGCCCGTCAACATTGTCGGATACGCCATGAAGTTGTCGCACAATGTCTCACAGGCACTCGAGTCCATGTATGTGATGGGCGCTGAGAAGGAGGTTGCAGAGGCGCGCCTGTTCATGTACTGGAGCGCGCGTATCACGTTGGGTAACGCTATGCGTCTTCTGAACTTGAAGCCTCAGGAGCGTATGTAAGCGAGGGGACATGCGGTTAGGTTGTATCTAGGGTCATTGGAATTTTGAGCATGAATAAAAAATCTTGAAAGAAACAATGGACCTCATTTCATCACAGACGACTATCGACACGCCGGTAGATAACTAAGGATGCATGGTCAATTAGTGCTGAAGAGACACTGACAATTAAAGTCATCGGTAGACAACTTTTTATATCACAGAAAGCAAGATCTAAATGCCATTCGTTGTCTACCTACACCAAGTCGCTCGATGACTGCATATCTATTGGCCGAATCATGAGGGTCTAGTGAGTGCGCTTTCCCCCCTGTGGCAAACCATTAACTCACTGATCCGTTGTGTTCCTGGCTTAGGGTTCACATCGCGGTAGAGTGTGTATTTAGTCGCAGCATTTCCTGCTTTTCGAGTGCTGGGTGACCATCTGGTTAGGCACATGTGCGTCTGTAGGGCTCGGTAATAAAGTACGCATTGGAGCCCATGATGTCGCAGAGCGTTCGCCACCCTTTATCACGAAGTAAAATGCTACTGTTTCGACACTCAAACTACCTGCACTACATGACGAGCGAAATTACTGGGGATGCTGCAGCGCCGCCTGCCTCTCAAAAAACGAGATCCAGTATTCCCCACCTCTTGCAAGGTTGTAGGGTCGCTCGAATTCCTGTTCATCCACACACCACAGATGGGACAAACGCATGTTCGTATGGTGGGCTTTGCGACGCGCATGGCGACACCTCTTTCTACACTTCGCGGGCACATTGCAGACGTGTACATTTCATCCACCAGGACCACCACGTGGCCAGCTGCCGCTGCCTATTAAGCATACGAACTATTTTGCCTTCCACATAAAAATGTCAACTCTGTCACTAAGCTTCAACATTGATATGAATCGAGCAGACACTTTTTCACCACCCTAGAGCCATTTTCAACGACTTAACACAGTGTCATTCCACTCTTTTAACAAAACCAACAATCAGGATTAATACATTGTGTTTCTAGCTCTTTTTTCGGCTAGAACAACAATGAGTCAGTCAATTCTGCTTCGACGATATAACCAAATCTGAAAATTACTCTGATACTTGTTAAATTATGAAAAGCATCACTTTGCCATCAGCGGGAAGAATTTTGCTCCTGCAAATCGTTTTTCCTTAACTGACTATCCCTGTATTCAATGGTGTCCTCAGGACTGGAACGCGTTGATGATTCTTCAACGATAAAAGCGCGTTGAATAGCTCAAGCAAAGATTAGGTGGGAAAGAGTGAAGAAACGAATTTGAAGTGGTCGAGCGATAATTTTTGATATCGATGTTACCCGCATTGTGTGCGGCATGCCAATTGATCCAGGAGCTGACGCATGGCATGGTGGCAATGACAACGAGCGATATGACTGCCCTTACCAGTGTTCCTGGCGGCGACTTTGGTGGTGATCTTCGAGATAGTTTCTCAATGAGATAACGTTCCTGACGTGCACTGTCAAACGTGTAGACGAGTCGGATATAAGCTGGAATGGCTATTATACCTCCAGACGGTTTTTTTTGTTTGGGAGAGGGTTGTTTCTCTGTCAAACCAAAAAATAAATCTGAGATATACTGTGGATAAGGAAGCATAGTGTACCATGCGAGGCTTTCATTTCAGGAATTATCACTGGTTTATCTTACCTTTTCAAAGCAGAATATGTGGGTCCAGCATCATCCTGGATTCACCGAGTACGTACAGCGGTATGGTTGAACTTTGGCAGCATGTCTTTCTCGACTATGATAGTGCGGAATATCGTCAATGGCGGTGCAGTCTGGTCCGCAAATAATGCGCATGGGAGATGTTTCATTTCGGAGGCATTGCAGTTGTTACACTGTAGACTGTGCACTATGCTTTTATATCAGTAAAAAACAGCAACGCGTGTAAACAGGAAAAAAAAAACTCGACGAGGGCAACTTAAAACTAGACGTCATTATTGAGCAAGCAAAACATTCTTTCCTTATGTTTGATCCGAGGAGCTATTTCTAAGACTTCAACCGTTTCAAACTGATAGAGTCGATGGTAGATTTTGAACGATTTTGCAGCTGAACGAGGCTAATGCATCTGACTATTCTTAAAACTGCACTGGGAAAGGCATGACTATACAATAGCCTCGTTGAATTACAAAAATCGATCAACATCGACCATCGACGATTTTGGCCAAGTTTTTTCCTTAGCCTCGTTCAATTGCAAAAATCGATCAACATCGACCATCGACGATTTTGGCCCAAGTTTTCCTTAACTTACCGGTGTCTGATACCACTAACATTGACGTGTTCTGCTGCTGGAATTTGGACAATCTCCATTTCGTCGCTTTTCCAAAGCCAGCATCGGCATCGAGACCACGCTATTTCTTAACTTAAGAGGATTGAAGTTTGATCTAAAGTCAACATCAAGAACCAAAATCGAAGACTTGATTTTGAACGATTTTTGCAACTGAACGAGGCTAATCGACCATCAACGATTTCGGATAATACGTTCGGCTCGGCTCAACATAGCTCCAGGAAAGCCTTGACTAAGTCAACCAAGCAAAACTCTGACCAAGGACGGTCTTGACTTAGTCAAGCGTAACGTTGACCAGGAATGTCTTGACTTAGCCAAGCCTAATGTTGACCAAGGAAGGTCTTGCACACTTATGCGTCGGATCATAAAAGCATCTGGGAAAATTCATTAGCTTACTGGTCCTTGGCAAGTACAAATACCGAGGTGTGTGATCGTGTTGCCGTCGTATCATTCCCTTTCTCAGCAATTCCCATTATTACTATCTTGATCAAACAAACTTTCCATCTTTTACTTTTCACTTGCTTCTGCAATCCCATCTTTTCTTCTCACGATGTCAGGTATGTAATACGTTCTCTTTGTTGATATCATGCTACTTTCAGATACTAAATGTTCTATTTCTGTTATTAGACGCCAAACTTGTGAAGCAGCTGTTAAGGACCCGCGATGTATGTGAGACACACCCCGCCAAGGTGAAAATGGAAGACTCTTCCGTTCATTCAGCCTCAGCTTTTGCTAAGGTGGAAGATGAATTCTCCAAGGCCCAGAAGGAGCTCCTCGAGGCCAAGGAAGAGCTTAACAGGGTCAGAAAGAAGATCTCCAAGGCACTCTCCGAGGGAAAAGAAAAACTTTCCAGACTCAGAAAGGAGATCTCCAAGGCTGAGAAAGACCTCTTAGAGGTTAAAGAGATCTCGAAAGTCAAGGAGGAACCGACCAGGACCAAGACCGCCAGTAGCCTGAAGGAAGTCCACCTTGTGCAAAAACATGATTCTCGGGCTAACAAGAACCACACAATTTCCGATCAAGTTCTTGTCGATGCCAAACTTGAAGAAACGTGTGCGATCTTGAAGTTTAATACGGTCCCAGAGGCGACATACCAGGTTTTCTATCGCAGGCAGCAGAGTCGATTTGAGCGTGATCTACAAAGGCATATGGAAAAGTACAAGACGCAGAACCCGGAGAGGATTGGAGTTATTACAAATATGCGTGATACAAAAGATCATATTAGATGTATGCGGGTGGATCCCAAAGCCCCTTTCAAGATGAAAGGCGGGAGAATGACTCTGAAGGGAGACGGAGACAGAGAAGAGGAGAACCTGCTGAAGTACATAACTGACGTCTTCAAAGCGCAGCCAGCGATGAGGGTGTTTACTGTAGGTAAAGCCGGAATAAAAACTAAGTAGGTTTTGCCTTATCAATTCTTCAGGAAATAAACATTCTGCTGTAGTAGGAATAACGCCATGCAGCCTGGTCAAGGCCATTTTTTAAATACTGAGAGATATTTTAGACTGACTAACAACAAAAGGATGAACATGCGATTCCTGAGTCCGGGTACAACTCCCATTTAATGATGAGTTCGTCCCGCAGCCAATACTTTATTATTTTTCCGCTCTATGGGTAGAGATTATAGCGTCCCGGCTCGTTCAGCCTTGGGACGGTAGAGTACTACGAGCATGCCTTCCCCATACATTTTTATCTATTTTCATGGTCGCATATGTTTTTCATAGTAAGGCGGGTTAGTCGCATGTGAGATTTTAGCATATGATGAACGCGGCTTGCGAATATCAACGTCGCCAAGGGCCTGGCACTCGATGGGAAAGTCGAGCCAGTCGACGATTCTGCAAATTTCTCCGCACCTACTAAGGTCTTTTTTTTTATCCGACACCTGGCGATGGAGGTTTAAGCTGTGGACTGGAGAAGCTGGAAGATTGGGATGAAAAAAAAATAGAGTGGAGCAGTATGGATGGGAGATTGGTAAGGCGAATAAAGCAGGATCAGTGGCACTGTGCTCCATCAACTTGATCCTCTTCAACACCTTTTTTCTTGTCTTCATCGATCAAATCAGTGCCGTATTAATATGACACCTAGAAAAGGTTGCTACTGCTTCATGCGGACTAGAGCACAGGGAAAGATGACATGCATGCACGGTACACATTACGATGTCACTCTTTTAGAGAATCTCCTGTCACTCGATGGACCCAATACCCTCCGCCTCGAAACCTGGAAGGGCCAGGACAACGTCACTTCGAACTGTGGGTCGAGTCAAGAACCCAGTCTTGACCATCTGAGCGAGGTACATTCCAATCATCTCTGTAGTTATCTGGGCGCGGCGTCAAATCCAGGCTTGCAAGACGACTACACGCTGTGTGTTCACATCACTTATCTCGGGCCAATTGTAGTTACCAGGCAAGTGTTCCGTCTCAATGTGCAGCACTAGGAAAAGCACCATGTCCTGAATCTTGAGTGCGCGCTTCGTCAATGCGGCTCTCCAGACTCTATCTTGGACCCTCAGGATCTCATATCGGTACTTGACTTGTTCATAGTCTCGAAAAACTCATTCAGCCGGAATGGTGTTGTGTCAGAGTGCGTCACTAAGTAGACCATGCCAGCCTTTGTTCCAGGTGTGGTCGCTACCGAAACTACACAGAGCGCCACATAGTCGACAGGACTAAAGTTCACA
Source organism: Mortierella alpina (assembly GCA_029449245.1). Lineage (NCBI taxonomy): Eukaryota > Fungi > Mortierellomycota > Mortierellomycetes > Mortierellales > Mortierellaceae > Mortierella > Mortierella alpina. The sequence goes on along the minus strand of JANATF010000023.1, from coordinate 35,070 downwards.
GGAGCGTTCATGTTTAGCGCGGATCCGATTTCGACACAGACCTTGATCAATCTCCAAATGAGTTCGCCTGTATTAATGACTCCTGTTCGAGTGTGACCTACGATGTAACCTGGTCGGATGATGGTCGCGGGCGAATCGTAATTGTTCGAGGCCATGACCAATTTTTCGGCTACCTACTCGGACTGACCGTAACCCGCATGCAGGCCTTAACGGGCGCCTTCGAGATTATCCATCTCTGGAATAGCACGTTCGGCTGTTTGTACCAGTGAACCCGACAATCGATGGTAGAGTTCTGTATCAAGAACTGAGGTCGAGGATGACAAAATGGAACGATTTTGTGTGGTAGGTGCTGGCCGTCTTGATTCCCTGGAGCGTACTCAGTATGGACTCGATTGCCACCAGGTTATGAAACGGCGAGTACTTCATCCAGCACCCGACCGCTTCGGACACACTGAACTTCAACCATGAAGGATGAGGACATAAGATAGCAAGTAAGAAGTAGGCGAAGTTTATTCAACTGCCTTTGATAGCCTTTTAGCTGGCAGGGTTGAATAACATATGAAGGCTCAAGATTATTATCCGAAGGCCAGGACAATATAGTGCACTCGAGGTCATGTTAAAAGAAAAAGGAAGTTGCAATTAAGCAGCACCTATTCGCAACAAATTTCCGCTGCAATATCAACCAGTTGGAACTCAACGGCCTAAGGACTGCCGGACCCACGGTCACCACGGCCTGATCACCATCGGATTCCCCGCTACAATTTCCTTCTAATCGAGGGTTCTGATCAAAACTTATCGACATCGATCACGGCCTGGGCGAAGGCCTCGGGGGCTTCCTGTGGCACGTTGTGGCCGACTTTCAGTGTTCGATGTTCGTACTTGCCAGTGAATTTGGCCCGGTAGGCCGAACCGCCTCCGGTGGGTGTGAACGGGTCCAGTTCGCCATCAAGAGTAATCGTGGGCACCCCGATGGTTGGGCCAGCGGCGAGTTTCTTCTCCAGCGCCGCATAGCGCCGTGTCGTCTTGACCAGACTCTGTCGCCAGCGATAGTTGGCGATTACGATGGCGTTGTAATCGTCGTTGGTGAAGGCGGCCGCGGTCTGGTCATAGGTGGCGGCGGTGTAGTTCCAGCTGGGAGAGTTGAACTTCCATATCATATTGCCCAAATCGTGCCGGTACTGCGGATTGGTGAGGCCGAGTTCGCCGCGTTTGGTGGCGAAGTAGTACTGATACCACCAAGCCCATTCCAGTTGTGGTGGCAGCGGCTGAAGGTTAGCGACGAGATTGGTGATCAGATAACCAGTGACAGAGACCAGTGCCTTGCAACGTTCCGGCCACAGCGCCGCAATGATGTCACCGGTGCGCGAGCCCCAGTCGAAGCCAGCCAGGATCGCCTTGTCGATCTTCAGAGCGTCCAGCAGTGTGATGATATCCAGCGCGAACGCGGACTGCTCGGCGGTACGCGGCGTCCGACTGGAGAGGAACGTGGTGGTACCATGACCACGAAAGTAGGGGACGATCACCCGATAACCCGCGGCTGCCAACAGAGGCGTGACGTCGACATAGCTGTGGATGTCGTAGGGGAACCCGTGCATGAGGATAACTGGCGGACCATCGGCAGGGCCGGCCTCGACATAGCCGACATTCAGTTCACCCGCGTTGATCTGCTTGAGCGTGCCGAAGGAAATTTGCGTAGAGCACTCTCCCAATATTATAGCCAGGCAAATAAGAACGAACACAGCAAGCTTCATGCTTGCGACTAAGCACAATCGTCAATAGTAAGGATCTTGGGTGAGATTAGGAAGGTACGTAAAGGTAAAACGTGCTGTTATCAATGCAGTATGGTTGCTTACCTTGTTTGTGATGTTCCGCTAAAGAACGGAAAGGGAGGCAAGAGAAGTACGATCAAGATGCCAATTGTAGAATCCTTTATATATCAAAGGACAAGATAGGTTAAATTCTAGCACATAAACATCTCTGTAAGACGAAAGCCATCATATGAGCTCCACAAACAAAATGAAAAGGAAAGAGTAGCTTACTTTGTTTGCGGATAGAAAGTGAAAGTGCTGATAAAAAGAAGACGAGAGGAGACGAGGAGGGCGAGTCCTTTTATCTCTCTGATGGAAGAATTGACTATTGATTAGTACGCATTACTACACTCTTTACACAATGGGCGCAAGGAATGTATTTGAAAGGTCAAAGGTGGCAGGAAAGGGTGAAAAAATATCCGTAGGGAAAGGGCGGAAAAAAGTGAAGATCGAAAGAAAATCTAATGATCTGGGTGCGCTAAGAATTTTTTTTCTTCTATGGTGCGTTTATTGTGGCTTAAGGAAGTCGTTCTGTGCTATTGTTCTGTCTAAGGCCCGTTGTATGGTGGTTGTGATGGCATCCTCGGAGAGCGTTCGGTTCTCTTGGAAGCGTGCGGTGTTGGCTCGGGCAATGCCTAGCAAGCAGCATGCAATGAGCTGGGCGGGAGAGATATTGTACTCGGGGAGAATGTCGAACTTGGGGGCGATTGAAAGATAAGAGTGCGTTGAGGTCATTGTCAGGTGCTAAGAAAAGAAGGTCAAAAAAAAGATCAAGGCTGTAACCAGGATACAAGAAAATAGGGGCTTGCTAAGCGGCAGCAGTTGCTTGAAAAATCATGCTATCAAAAATCAAAGGGAAGGCTGAGCAGTCGAAGAAAGCAAGAAATGATCAAGCAAGACATAGCCACGCAAAAATAAAATTCCCAAGATGCGGGGCAGTGGCAGGTTGGAAAAAAATTTCCCGCAAGTAAATCATGGGCTGACTGAGCTGCAGCGGTTTCTTGAAAAAAAAATAGCATGTAACAAAAACCCAAGGGCAATCAAGCTCCCGACCTGTGTCCTTGAGCCACGCAGCATGCTTGAGCGCATAACCGACTTATCTCACATCCGGAACTCATCAACAAGTAAGCAGCTTACCGACAAGGCTTCCAAAATCACTAGTCTTTTTATTTCGCTTCATATTCACCTCCTTAAGGTTTCTGAGCATCCTCCGTGCCATGGCACCCTGCGAACTCTGTCTCATTTCGCGGATTGGACCAGTACATTTTTTTTTCAGGAACCCTCTCTGCACTTTTTTTGCGCCTGTCACTGTCTTGTTCTTTATTACTTCTTTCAGCGGACAGGCAACAATACCATGCGACATGATGCTAAGCATGGACAGGTGGTCCTTCAGTTGACAGAGTGCAGTTCACTCCAGCCGCCCAGATTTTTGCGTCGTCTTGTACCTACCGCAAGACGGAAAGAGGCCCCTTTCCTTCGGCTCGCACCGCTGTCGTTTTCAGGACGCAGGAGTCTCCTGATCTGAATTATTTTATGGAGATACCGGAGCAAATGTGGTATGTGGGACAGAAGGGGGTCTTGTCCTTCTTCTTGGGGCGCCCAGATCATGAGACACCGCGGATAAGTTGAAGTCGAACAGACATCTGATGATATGCTCGGCTATGCAGTGCTTGTGAACCATGCCTGCACCTCTCGCTTCGTCCACTCCATCAAAAGTTCTGAGTCTGGCTAAGCGTGCAAAAAAAAAAAAGTCGAACGACTAGTTTGTAGTGGACAGAGTGTAGCAGACACGCCTTTGCCTTCAACTCACACTAATGCACTCGCCGCGAAAACAGGAGAACGATATGAAGTCAGACTGGCCTGCGATTGAAACCATACTGCGCGACAGGTCGCCCCACAGCCTACGACAAGATGACCCAGAGATGAGGGGCGAGTCGCTCGCGTGCTATCTTTCTATTAATACATAGGCTATCCCCTGCCACTGCTTTGGAGGGAGCAACCTCCCAAGACCTTGGCTTTGTGGCCACGGGGAGGCTTTTCGGTGCGACGGCCACCCAGCTAATGGGCTACCTGGAAGATCTCATTTATTAATACTATGGACTCTAAACCTCCTCCTCCTCGAGAACCGGAAGGGCCAGGACAATGTCACTTCGAACGGTGGGCCGACTTAGGAACCCAGTCTTGACCATGTAAGAGAGGTAAGTTCCGATCAGCTCTGTGCTCATTCTAGGCGCGGTGTCGAATCCAGGCTGGCAAACCAAAACCCGCCGTGTGTTCCCATCACTCATCTCGGGCGAGTTAGATGCGCCAGGCAAGTGGTCCGTGTGGATGTGCAGCAGTGGGAACAAGACCGTGTCCTGACTCTTGAATACGTGCGCCGTCAATGTAGTTCGCCAGACTTGATCGTCGACCGTTCGGATCTTGTATCCATACTTGATCATGACATCAAAGAACTCGTCGAACCGGAACGGATTTGTGATAGAGTGCGTCACTTGGAAGACCATGCCTGCCTCTGCTCCAGGCGTAGTCGCAACCGAGACCACACACTGCGCCACATAGTCGACAGGACAAAAGTCCACAGGGGCATTCATGGTGGGTGCGGATCCGATTTCGACACAGCCCTTGATCAATCGCCAGATGATGTCGCCCGTGTTGGTGGCTCCCGTGCGAGTGTGGCCTACGATGTAACCGGGTCGGATGATGGTCGCTGGCAAGCCATTCTTGTTTGAGGCCATGACCAACTTTTCGGATACCCACTTGGACTGCGCGTAACCCGAGGCCAGTCCTTGACGCGCGCCTTCGAGGTCATCTGTCTCGGGAATGCCGCGTTTGCCTGTCTGTGCCAGCACATCTGACAACCGACGGTAGTGTTCAGTGTCAAGAACTGAGGTCGAGGAGACGAAATGGAACGACTTTGTGTGATAGGTGCTGGCCATCCTGATTCCTTGAAGGGTCCCTAGCACGTTCGCAGCTCTGACCTTGTTGTAAGGAAGCACACCGCTGACCTCAGCGCCGTTGTGAATAATGATATCGACATCGCGACAGCACGTGTCCCAAACCTCAGGAGCAAGTCCGAATCGATCAAGATTCAGGTCTCCCTTCACGGCTGAGAGACGTCCAGAAGCCACCCAATCTTCGTTCCACGTGAGATACGCCACTCCACAGGAACGCACTCTTTCCATTGCCTTCTCCTCTGATGGTGCTCTAGCTAGACATATGACTCTAGCAGTTGGATTGCTGACCATCAAGTTTGACAAAATAAATGCTCCCAGGAAACCTGTAGCTCCCGTCAAGAAGAATGTTTGGTAGTCGACCTTGTCCTTTCGTACGAGTCGAGGGTAGACCGCCTGGATCTCGGTTCTAAGCAAGGCCTCGAAATCAGCGCTATAGTCGACCACCTTCGCCTGAGATGACGCTGCAGTATTATCACTCAAAGTGTCCTTGTGAGTCTGAAGTTGTCCCAGTGCATCCATGCGCGCCTTCGTCACGGCCATCGCCATACTCTCGATAGTTGATGACTGGAAGACCATGCTGAGGGGAACATTCACATCGCACACACGACGCAGCTCAAAGATCAATCTCGTCGCCAAGATGGAGTGACCTCCGAGATTGAAAAAGCTCTCTGTCAGAGGAATCCAGGTCGGGCTCGAGGGCAGTAATTGCTTCCAAATGGTATGGATGGCGAGTTGTGTGGGATCTAGGTCAGGATCGACCTGGCTATCAGGGGTGTCGTATTCGTCCAAAGCACAGGAGCCAGCATTGGGTGCCGGAAGAGCGCCGCGATCGAGTTTATCATTCGATGTCAAGGGCATTGCCTGCAGGCGAACATATGCCTCGGGAATCATGTATCGCGGCAAGTTGGCAGCCACATGTGCACGCAGCTGTTGAGCAAGCCGCTCGATGGGTTCGGACACAACGTAGGCTATTAGTCGCTTGTCGGAGGCTTCGCCTAGCACGACAATAACGGCTTCAGAGACGGCTGGATGGTCCATTAGACAGGCCTCGATTTCGCCGAGTTCGACTCTGAAGCCTCGGATCTTGACCTGACTGTCCTTTCGTCCCAGATACATCAAATTGCCATCCGGAAGGTATCGAACCAAGTCACCAGTCCTGTACATCCTGCTCTCGGCCTCGCTCGTGTATGGATCCGCGACGAACATTTCGCTCGTCAATTCGGGTCTATTGAGGTATCCCCTGGCAACGGCGACTCCGCCCACATACAACTCTCCCACAGCTCCCAGGGGAACAGGACGACGATGAGCATCAAGAACATAGAGACGAGAGTGAATCACAGGCCTTCCAATGGGGACGACTGTATCCTCAAAGTCCAAAGGACAGCGCCAAGTAGCAGCGCTGACGGTGACCTCTGTGGGACCATAGTCGTTGATGACGGTGATGCCCTGGCGAATCAAGTTGTGGAGCAAACTTGGGCTGAGTGCCTCACCGCCCAAGATCAAAGTCAGATGGTTCTTCAGTAGAGGTAGATCTTTTCCATCCTGAAGGAACGAGGGTGTGAACGACGCATGGGTGATCGAATGACATCTAATGTACTCCCAGAGCGCGTCTCTGTCCATGCGTATAAGGTCTGGGGGCAAGTAAAGTGTAGCGCCAGAGGATAGTGGCAGCATGATGTCCCAGACACTCGCGTCAAAGCTGAAGGATGCAAACTGCATAAGACGGCTGCGCTCGTGAATGCCACAGAACCTAGTGTGAGTATGGCAGAGATTAGCCAGACCGCGATGCTCGAGCATGACACCCTTCGGCTTGCCCGTGGACCCCGAAGTGTAGATGATGTAGGCGAGATGCCGCGAGGTCAATCCGGCCACCGCGGTATTGGATGATGAGTGGGAAAGCGATTTGTTTGGATCGACAACGGTCATGGATGAAAGATCCGCCCGTCCGAGTGACTTGAGTCCAGCGGCATCAGCAAGAAGAACGGACGGTGCAGCGTCCGAGAGAATGGTCCTCAGTCGCTCGCTGGCATAAGCTGGGTCTAGGGGAACAAATGCTCCTCCAGCCTTGAGTATAGCCATCGACCCAACTACCATAGCCAACGATCGCTCTACACAGATAGCAACGAGGGAATCAGGCCTGACACCCAGCTCAATAAGGTAGTGTGCCAAGCGGTTGGCACGTCCATTCAGCTCTGCATATGAGAGGGAATCATTTTCGTAGACCAGCGCAATTGCTTGGGGCGTGCGCTCGACCTGCCTCTCGAAAAGGTGGTGCATGCACTCATGGGTAGGGTAGGCATGTTCTGTGGCGTTCCATGTCTGGAGTACAAGTCCTCGCTCAGCTGGAGATAGAATGTCGATCGAGTTGATGGGCTGGTCCACGTCGTCTATCAATGCCTGCAGCATTGCACCGAGGTATCCGACATAGCGCTCTATGGTGGTCTGGTCAAAAAGAGCTGTGGAGTGTCTCAAACTACCCACAATATGGCCATCCTCCTCGTAGAGGTCGAGTTCGAGATCAAACTGGACGACATCATACGCCATCTTGTAACGACTGGCTTGAAGACCTGGCAGTTTCCATTCACTGGACTCATTGTTTTGCCACGAAAACATCACCTGGAACAGTGGTGTGTGTTCCATCTTGCGTGGAGGTTGCACTATCTCCACAACTTGTTCGAACGGCAGATCCTGATTCTCATAGGCAGCCAATGTGCGCTCACGGACGCGGGCCAAAAGACTGCGCACAGTTGGTTCTGCGGAGAGGTCGACACGCAAGGCTAAGGTGTTGACAAACAATCCCATCATAGTCTCCATTTCTTGGCGACCACGGTTGGCAATTGGAGTACCAATGACAATGTCGTCCTGACCAGAAAGTCGAGAAAGAACCGCGCTCCAGGCTGTGAGGATGGTCATGAACATGGTCACGCCGTGCTCTTGACTGAGACGGTTCAAAGAAGCGGTGAGATCGGCATTGAAGGTGACTGGAATGCGAGATCCCGCAAACGACTGGCGCGCTGGACGAGGACGGTCGGTTGGAAGCTCGGACAGCACAGGAGCTCCGGTCAGCGTGGTGCGCCAGTACTCTGCTTGTTCCTTGAGCCGATCCTTAGAGAACCATTGCCGTTGCCAGGCAGTGTAGTCCGGATACTGGACCAAGAGTGGTGGAAGAGTGTTAGCATAGCCCCCACAGTATGCAGTGTAGAGCTCGCTCAACTCGCGTGTCATGATCGACATGGACCATCCGTCCGAGATGATGTGATGTTGAGTTAGAGAAAGAACGTATTCGTCTTCGGCAGTTTGAATGAGGACGGAGCGGATCAGTGGGCCTTGACTCAAGTCGAATGGTGTGTTCAGGTCCTTAGCGACAAGAGTCTCCAGCTGCCAATTACCGTCAACCACGTGCCTCAGATCAATGTGCTGTACAGGTGCACCTGCACAATGTAACAGGTAGGTATTGATATGTAAAGTGTGAGTGTGGGTGTGCTAAATGTAGGACATAGTATCTGTCGTAGACATGATTGGACCTCAATGCAAGCATACCTTCTGGGGCTAGAATCTTCATGTGAGGCTGTCCGTGGACGTCGACAAAGACTGCTCGCAGTGCCTCGTGGCGTGCATAAAGGGCATCCATGGCTCTCTGCCATGCATCCCGGTCAAGTGTCCCGCGTAAGCGAATAGCCAAAGGAACGTGGTATGTACCGCTCACACCATCCAGTTGGGCCAAAAACCACATACGCTGCTGTGCAAAAGATAGTGGCATCATGTCGGATCGAGGAACGCTCACGATAGGAGGAAGTGTAATTGAGTCTTGTCCAAGATGTAGCTTGAGTTGCGTAGCGAAATCGAACAGGCGGGGTGATCCAAATAATGCAGCCAGTGGAACCTTCGCACCTAGACTGGCGACACGGTTTATCATTCGTACAGCAAGAAGCGAATGACCTCCAAGGGCGAAGAAGCTGTCATTCCTGCTCACGCGAGTCAAGCGCAGGAGATCAGCCCAAATCGAAGCCAGTGCCAGTTCGATTTCTCCTTGTGGAGCCTCGTAATCCTGGCGAGCAAAGTCATTGTCGCCTGGAGCCGGAAGTGCCGCTCGATCGAGCTTGCCGTTGGGTGTCATAGGAAACACATCTAAACGCACAAATACAGATGGGACCATGTACTCTGGTAGTCTTGTGGCAAGGTGAGAGCGGAGAGCAGCGATTGATTGCACTAGGTGGAAAGTTATTAAATCAAGGTAGTATCATATCAGACTTTCAGTAAATACCACCGCCCATGCGAGAAGACAATTGACCATTGTGTAGATAAACCATTACTCGTTGACTTACGTCCATTATCCTTAATTTGTGTCATGATCACGTAGGCAACAAGCCGCTTGGCGCTGCCTTTGCCATCTGCGAGAACGACTGCTTCGGATACCAAAGAATGCTCATGTAGCCGCGTTTCGATCTCACAGAGCTCAATTCGGAAGCCACGGATCTTGACTTGATGATCGCTGCGGCCAAGATGCAGCAAGTTGCCATCAGGAAGATATTTCCCCAAATCCCCTGTTCTGTACATCCGAGCACCAGGTTCATCTGCAAAAGGATTCGCCAGAAATTTCTCCGCTGTGAGGTCGGGTCTGTTCAGGTATCCTCTTGCTACGCCGATTCCGCCAATGAAAATCTCTCCAATCGCGCCCAGAGGCACTGGACTGCCATACTCGTCGAGAAGATAGATGCTTCTGTTGCCAAGTTGTCGACCTATCGGGATCGTTTCCTGCATATCGTCTCCGGAGCATCGCCATATTGTTGCCACTACAGTGGTTTCCGTCGGGCCATACATATTGTAAATGGTCCCTCGTGGTGCGAGTTTGAGAAGCTTCGGAACGAGTGCACCGGGAAGCGTTTCACCACAGATAAGAAGTTTCAATAACGTGTTCAGAGAAGCAAGCTTGCCACAATCCTGGAGCACTGTAGGTGTGAGCATGACATGGGTAATGTGATGTTGATCCAGATAGCGCCATAGTGCGCTGAGGTCCATGCGCACGTCATCCTGTAAAAGATGCAGAGTGCCTCCGAAGCATAATGTGCAGAATATCTCCAGCACACTTGCATCAAAACCGATAGAAAAGGATTGAGTCATCCGGCTTGATGGCTGAATTTGCAACGTTTGTTGTTGCGACGTGACATAGTTGACGATTCCTTGATGCTCAATCATCACCCCTTTCGGTTTGCCAGTTGTTCCGGAAGTGTAAATGATGTAGGCGAGATGGTGCGAGTTGAGCGACGGAATTATTGCACTTGAGAGAGGGTGTGTTGATGTGCCATGCGGATCGACAACCGGTGAGCTTGAGATGGCAGTGCTTCCCAGAGCTCGCAATCCAGCCTGGTCAGCCACAACACATACCGGAGAAGCATCGCGAAGAATGTCCTGTAGGCGATCGCTTGCATGGGAGGGATCAAGTGGAACATAGGCACCACCGGCTTTCAGGATGGCCAATATGCCGATGATCATCTCCGGCGATCGCTCGACACAGATAGCAACAAGGCTTTCAGGTTGGACACCAAGATCGATGAGACGATGTGCCAGAGAGTTGGCCCGATTGTTCAGCTCTGCATAGCTTAGGGACTGGTCCTTGTGAACGACAGCAACGGCTTGTGGTGTGCGCTGTACCTGCTGCTCAAACAAGTGATGGAGACATAGGTCCTCGGGATAGCTCTCGTACGTCGCATTCCAATCATTCAACAGCAGTTGGAGCTCCTCCTTTGGCAGCACCTCGAGCCTTGATACTGGAATGTTTGGGCTATCTTCAAGTGCTCCGGCCAGGCTGTCGAGCGCCTCTTGCATATATCCACATACACGATTCGCCTCAAACGGCTTAATGACCTGAGTGGTCACGCCAAGAGAGGTACCCTGGTCTTCCACCGATAGACAGAGCGGATAATTGGTGCGCTCATGAAATTCCACAAGTTTCATTCCGTCGGCGCTCGCTTCTTCCTCTGAAGACGTCGAGTTGTGGCGGTAGTTCAACATCGAACCGAATAGAGGTAGTCCTGCGCCAACACTACTACAACGCTGAGCTAATGCTAGCGAGGCATGCTCATGTTCCAACAGTCCAACCAGACGGGAGTGAGTTTCTTGAATGCTCTCCTCAACACTGACCTTGGCAAGATCAACTCGGATCGGAAGTGTGTTAATGAAAAGACCCATAGCTCGATCGGAAATGGCGGCAGCCTGCATACGTCCAAAGAGCACTGTGCCAAAAACAACCTGTTCCTGTCCACTGGTCCGTGCAATCACAAGCGCCCACGCTACATGGCACAGGCTGGCGACACTAACTCCCAGTCTCTTTGCCTGCAATCGGAGTCGATTGTTCAGATCTTGTGGCAATATCCGTCCACTCTCTGAAACCTGGGCCCCATTGCCATGAACATCCGTGATGCCGAATGGAAGAGAAGGGGTGTCTACCTCTGCCAGCATCTCCTTGAAAAATTTCTCGTGCTCCTCTTGGCTCACTCCTAGGCGCGCTTGTGCGATCAGATTGCGGTACGGCTGTGCCGGAGGTAATGTGTCACCTTGTCCGTTGTAGAATGCCTGAATCTCCAACTGCATGGTTTCTCGCGTCGAATGGTCACCAATCAGGTGATGAAGCAGCTCAACAAGGACCCAGCTACCATCACGTTCTTGTGCAACGATATAGCAAAGTAAAGGAGCCTGCGTCAAGTCCATTCTGTAGCTCTGAGGATCAAACATTGACTTGAGCTGATCCTTCACGGTTCCAGCAGCTGGATCCAGCTTGAGCTCAGTGATCGATAACAGAGTGTCGCGGCATACGACCTGCGCTGGAGTAGACAGGTTCTTGTACACGAATGCTGTGCGAAGAATATCGTGGCGGTTTACAATCTTTTGGATCACGCCGAGATACCGGTCGAGTAAGGCTCTGGTTTCAAAGGACATGGCGACAAAGAGTAGATAAGGATCCCCGTTTTTGGCCATCAGATGATGAAACAGGATGCCATCTTGAAGCGGCGATAGCGCATAGATGTCCTGAATGTTGGCCATTCCACCCGGCACACGTTCGATGATGCGATCGATATCCGCTTGGCTGAGGTCAATTAATGGCAGCATCTCTGGTGTGATTCGAGCGACGCTTGGAGTGATGGGGTTGGCAGGTATGACGATATTCTGATGTTGGCCAATCGACTGAGCAAGCACCGAGAGGCTAGGTGACTCGAACAATGAGCGCACAGAGATCGAGTGGCCGATGCTGTGGAGGCGGGAAATCATTTGAATAGCCAGCAAGGAGTGACCTCCTAGAGCAAAAAAGCTGTCATGGCGGCTCACTTCCTTGACATGCAGTAGATCCGACCAAATTGTAGCAAGTGCAAGTTCAACGTCTCCTTGTGGGGCCTCGTAATCTTGTCGAGCATAGTCATCATCACCTGGAGATGGCAGTGCGCGTCGATCGAGCTTGCCGTTGGGAGTCAAAGGGAATGCGTCCAAGCGCACAAATGCAGCCGGAACCATGTACTCCGGGAGTCTTGTGGCAAGATGCGAGCGGAGAGTGGCATTTGATCGTTCTGGAAAGACTGATATGACAGCAAAGTGTTAAGAGTCTGTGATAGAATGCCGAAGCTCAACCAGCGCAGATGAATGTGAATCAAAACAGCTGATTAGCAACTGTTGCTCGACCTACCTCCACTATCTTCGGTGTCTTTCATTACCATATAGGCAACAAGGCGCTTGCTGCTACCTTCGCCAAGCGCAACAACCACCGCTTTGAATACCAAAGGATGATCAGTCAATTGTGCCTCGATCTCGCCGAGCTCGATGCGGAACCCGCGGATCTTGACTTGATGGTCGTTGCGACCCAGGTGCACCAAGTTTCCATCAGGAAGATATCTCGCCAGATCCCCTGTCTTGTACATACGAGAGTCGGGACCTCCTGAAAACGGGTCAGAAATGAATCTTTCCGCTGTCAGACTAGGTAGATTTAAATATCCTCGTGCTACCCCGACTCCTCCAATGTATATCTCTCCCACAGCCCCCAATGGTACCGGATTGCCATGAGAGTCCAAGAGGTAGATGCTTTTGTTGGGAAGTGGGCGACCTATTGGGACTGTGTCGCCCAAAAAGGCATTTTGAAACTCCCAGACAACTGCAGCAATAGACGTCTCTGTTGGCCCGTAGCCATTGAATATGGAGCTGCACGGAGCTATAGTTCTCAAGACCGCAGGTAAAGTTGAAGGAACTCCCTCACCCATTACAATCAGTCCTTGGAGTGAGTGCAAGACTGGCAAATCGTGGCAATCCTGAATCAACGAGGGTGTAAAGCTGACATGGGTGATTGAACTCTGCTGAATGAGATTCCATAGGCGCTGCCTGTCAAGACGAAGGTCGTCTTGGACTAGATGCAAGCTGGCACCACATGTGAGGGTCGAGAATATTTCCGAGACGCTGTGGTCGAAACCGATGGACGTAAACTGCAAGACACGGCTGTTGGTGTGGATTTGGAACTTTTTGCTCCTGAAGGCAACAAGATTGACAACTCCTTGGTGCTCTATCATGACACCTTTTGGTGCTCCTGTTGATCCTGAGGTGTAAATGATGTAGGCCAGATGGTGCGGGGTCAGTCCAGTATCCTGCGGATTATCGGCGGCGTACTGCTCCTGCGTATTGGGGTCCACAGTTGGTATTGCCAACAGGACCGTCTCTCCAAAAACTTCCCTTCCAACCTGGTCCGCCAATAGAAACTTTGGTGTAGAGTCACTGATGATATCCTTCAGGCGGTTACTCGCGTAGAATGGATCGAGTGGCACGTAGGCACCTCCGGCTTTCAGGATGGCCAATATGCCGATGATCATCGCAGGTGATCTCTCGACACAAATCGCAACAAGGTCATCCGGTTGAACACCAAGAGCGATAAGCTGATGTGCCAGGGAATTGGCTCGATTGTTCAACTCTGCATAACTGAGGGACTGGTCCTCATGAACGACAGCAATGGCCTCTGGCGTGCGCTGAACTTGCTGCTCAAACAAGTGGTGGAGACATTGGTCATCGGGATAGCTCTCCTGTGTCGAGTTCCAATCTTTCAACAGCAATTGTTGCTCATCCTTTGGCAATACTTCCAGTTTCTGGATCGGTGTATCCTTCATGCCTTCCAGGACATCAAGCAACTCTTCTAATGCCCGTTGCATATAACCACATATGCGGACTGGGCTGAACGGATGCATGACGTGCGCTGTGATACCAAGGCTTGTGCCGAGATCATCCACCGCCAACTCAACAGGGTAGGTGGTACGTTCTTGTCTGCTCGAGAACTGAGGGTGAGGATAGTCTAACCAGCCCTCGTGGCTCATAATCCCCGTGCTGGATGCTCCTGGGGTGATTTTTGATAGCAGTGAAGAATGGCGGTAGTTCAAAAGCCCACTGAATAATGGAGCTTCCGCGGGGACGCTACTGCAGCGTTCAGCTAGAACCAAGGACGCATGCTCATGCTTCAAGAGCGCCGCCAGCCGCGAATGAGTATCTTGAATACAGTCCAGAGTGCTGCGCTGGTCAATGTCGCAGCGGAATGGCAGGATGTTCGTCGACAGACCTAACGGGCGTCCTGAATCATTTCCAGCCTGCTGTCGTCCAGATAGAACTGTACCAAATACCACCTTGTGCTGCCCGCTGGTGCGTGCGACAACTTGAGCCCATGCAACATGACAGAGAGTTGCGAGGTTTACCCCTAGGTACCTGGCCTGTAAGTGGAGGCGCTCGTTCAAATCCTGCCGTAAAATCCGACGCGAATCCTTGACCTCGGCAACTCCGTTATCCACTTTGATCAAGCCGAATGGATAGGTTGGCTCGTCAACATCTGAAAGCATTTCTCTGAAGAACTGCTCGTCAGTCTCTGAGCTTGAACTCAGTTCCACGTCATGTTCTTGGTCCTGGGTCTTGACCGACTGCGTCAGCTGCTTGCTGCGTTGGATAGGCCACTGGGCTCCACCAAATGACTGCTGGGATGTTCGCAGTCTGTCTGTGAGCAAATTGGGTACAGCGGGTCCTTTCATACTCACACTGAGGCTAGAGGCATCATTCTATGATGGATACAGCTTGGATGTGAGAAACCGCAAGGCTTGATACCCTTATATCCGTTATGTGGTGCTCCAAGCAACAGATATCAATGTAGAAACCTACCAACAGTACATCTTCCGATGCAAGAGCCGCATCCTTCAGAGAAATTGTTCCACTCCTTATAAAATCACTTGGCGCAGAGAGAGGCGAGTTCTCATTGTCGTCGAGTGTCTCTTCTAGATACATGCAAAAGATCCAAATCACCGGTCTGAGTACATACGCCTTGCTCGGCGACGTACAGGTCATCTGGTTTTCGCAGTCTCCCTGGCCTTACAAACACTCGCATTGAGTACTTAGTACTTACCAGACATAGAGCGATGCAGTTGTGTCACTGAGCTATTATAGCAGCCAGGAGAAGGTGGATTTTCACACTCAGGAGTGGCTGCGCGAGTACTTCCGTCGCTGTGAGGAAGTTGGGTAAGGATTAGGTCATGCTCAGAGACTTTGCGTCTGGATCCTGTGTATTAACACAGCGCTTTTCTGATGGCGTTACCTGTCATTGACCGATATCTTTGCACTATGTGGATCACTGGTGGAGGAGTGCTCGTGACCATCAAAAGAGTTCAGTGATGGGTGCTCATCTGCTATCTGCTACCATGGAAGGAGGCTTCGCTCAGTCTCGAGTTGATTATTGCTGCGGAACTGTGTGGAGGTTGGAGGTTTTCGGCTGTTACCTGGAAGAGGTCCTTTTTCCCTGCTGCAGCAGTCTGGCCGGCAGCCCAAACACCTTGGCCGAAGCAGACAGAGTCCTAAACCATGCAATGAAAGAAAAGGCAGCCCACCGACCCGTTGTTGGTACATCTGCTGTCAGGACAGCCGTACTGTGTCTTCTCTCGAATTATTGCAGTCCCTCCGTACCTCCTTGTCTTTGGAGCACAGCAGAGAATCTTCGTTTTGTCTAGTCACCCAAGAACAAACGTGTGAGAAAATAGAACGACGCAGCAGTACGCTCAAGCAAAGGCATGGTGTGCAGTACCTTTTCCAGGTAGACATAGCGCTCTTAGTCGTCTATGAGTGAATCGGGTGAACAGAATCAGAATGCGCAATCAGGTTGCCATTCCCCTTGCTTGACATCTCATTCTCATTCGCAAACAGCAGTGCTTGAATGTCTTGAAGCAGTGGGTGGGTGCCTACATTACCTGATCACTGACGGCGGTGTTCATGTTGCTTTGACTTTCCAAAGTAGAAGGACAAACTGGATAAAAAAGCCGATGCGATCACCACCCATCAGAGCAAAATCATCCGCTCTTCTTTCCCAGGGTCACAGATTTTCAGGAGAAAACCCAAGAAAAGCGCAAACTATCGCCACCCCTGCATTCATGCGCACATTACTGCGACCAAAGGCATGCAAACAGAGTGTGGCGCTTGCGTTCAGGAACAAGATACTGTGACATACGAGTTCATGCATAACGCCTGCAGAGATGCATTACGCAAACCGAAGCACAGAGCCTTCTGCAGGTTTCCTGGAACATCATGCGAAGAATGGCATGGAGGATTGCACGGTGTGGTTTTTGTGTTGACATCTCCCCGGTGTTCAAAAATAAAAGACGCACAAATTGCATATGTATATTCTTTCATGTTATGTGCATAAGTCGATTTAAAAACAGTGCAGTGCAACGCTGCAGCTATGTAGGGGGGGCCTGACATAGTCGAGGTAGCTCCTTGAGAGCTGTAACATTACTCATATGCATGCTCATCCGGGGCCGATTTAAAATCGTTTCAATACGCAGATGAAACATGTGTTGTCCAATTACCTTACATTGGTGTGATACGGGATGTTTTAACATAACTTAAATACCAGAAGTCACATAATTTTTAGTGCTGATTTAAAATCAGGCCGAGATATCGTATCAAACCCATGTAATGCTCTTACTACACACACCCGCGCCCTATAAATGCAAGCCTCGTTCTCTCACACCTCCATGCATCGCCAAGCCATTGCATCAATTCACAATCGACCACGCTCTTTCCAACCTTAGCGTCCTTACGCTTTCTCTCTTGCCAATCTCATCCACGTCCCCTTCTCGCAAAGACACTAATGTCTTCCACCAATGCGGAAGATCCATCCGCTGAAGCTCTTTCCATCGATACTCAATCTGTTCCTGATGCTCAATCTGTTCCTGATGCTCAATCTGGCAATGCGACGGACGCGCTGAGTGCAGCGGCGCAAGCAACACTTGATCACCGGTACAGCAAAAAGACAACAGTCAATTACTCGGGCCATGTACAACGAGCACTCAAGTATGCTACCGAGCTCGACGATCCTGAATGGAAAACGGCATTCACCACGCTTTCGTCCATCACACCCACGGTGCTGCTCGCCTTTATCGCGTCCAAGTGTGAACAGAGCGGCTACTCGTTTAAGACTGCAGAGGGCATTCGCAGTGCTATGAAACGGTACTTTATTGAGAAGTTCGGATGCCAAGGCGAGACCTGGAGTTGTGATAACGACAAGTGCATTGGCAATCCTGTTTACGAACCGACTTTCAGCGACTACTTCCGATCTCTCAAGAACCGCGATGGACGGACGGGTGTCAGCAAGCAAAGTCTTGCAATATCGTATGCTGATATGGCGAAGCTTATGGATTACCTTCAGGACAATGCCACTATTGAGAAGGAGAGTGAAGGGCTATGTTTATTTTTCCAAGCTTTTGCTGCTACCGGGTTCGTTGTATGGACAAGGTAAGATGACATGTCGATTTCGATACGATATTCCGATACAATATTCCAGTAGACCTCTTCTGTTCGCAAGCTGATGTTCGTGTGACATTACTCCATCTAGAAATGAGGAGCTGCTCAACCTAAAAGCAAAGAACCTTGAACACAACTTGGTCACCGAGAGTGGGTCGCCCTACTTCACAATCACGTTAACTTGGCGTAAGACAAACCAAGCCGATGCATCTAAAGGTATGCGAAAATCGAACATACGCTTTTTTCCGAGTCGTTGATGGTTATCGTCCTGCTTCTGACACGCTGTACTGTTTCCCATTGCGGTTGGTCAGCCAACGTCTACGAAATTCATCCGCGCCCTGACGAACCTCACATTTGTTGCTACACCAAACTCCAAGCTTGGCTTGCTTGGTTG
Source organism: Mortierella alpina (assembly GCA_029449245.1). Lineage (NCBI taxonomy): Eukaryota > Fungi > Mortierellomycota > Mortierellomycetes > Mortierellales > Mortierellaceae > Mortierella > Mortierella alpina. The sequence goes on along the minus strand of JANATF010000023.1, from coordinate 17,122 downwards.
GAACGAAATGGGCGACCTCTCCATCCAGACGACTATGTGTTCCCGGCATTGGATGGGAAAGGGCGTGTCAAAATCAAGGAGCAATTTTCGGCGACACGTGTACAAACGCTGCTGGATCAATTTACTAGAGACGCTCATCTACTTAATGGTCGCAACGGTCGGTTCACCACACATTGTTTTCGTCGCGGAGGAGCTCAGTATCGATTTATGTTTGCTAGAGAAAAGTGGTCCTTAAAGGCTTTGAAGTGGTGGGGTGGATGGTCAGAGGGCGAAAGGGTGGGCACAATAATGCGGTACCTGCTGGATGAATTCAACCGATATGAGATGGGCTTCAGTGACATGCTTTCCCCAGTACGACAAGACAGCCGGCATGCCGTCTTCATGGGCGATACAGACACGCCGGGCACCAATGCAGCGACTCAGCAAGGACTGGCGATTGCAATGGAAGCACAAAGGGCAATATTTATCAAGGAGATCGAGCACAGATTCGCCACGCAAACACTGGAGCTGGAGCACAAACTGGAGCAAAAAATCTCCGTCCAGGTCGATCAGCTCTGTAGCAAGCGCGACATGCAAATATTAGCTGAACAGCTTCGGACGGCTATTCTTACAGATCGAGTCACCGTCTCCCGACTACCTCAACCTGGGCAGGGTTCCAGGTCCACACAGCAGGCACCAAGACCGGCAAGCCAAGAACCCCTCGCACGGCGCGTACAGCAGCCACAACAGGAACCTGAAGATCAGCAGACGGTTGCAGCCCCCATCGCTCCGCGCATGCCTACCATCAGCACCTGGCAGGAAGCCGTCAGACAATGGGAGCGTGGAGACCCTGACAGAGGACTAACTATCCCCCTTCACGCCTGGACTAAAATGATGCGCAAGACGGATGCAGGCAGGTATTCACAGAGGAAGTTGATTGCGGCAGAGTTCAGGTACCTTGGAAGAAATGCGGACAACATGAGAGATGTTCACGGGGCGGCTACGAAGGCGATTAGGACTCTTATAGTGTCCATCCGCGCCCATAAGTACGCACGAATAGAAAAGGCGCGGGCTCTCGCGCGGGCTCGTCTAACACAGGGAAGGGAGCGCCGACAGCAGCAGCAAGAGGTGGAAGAAGAAGAGGAAGAAGAAGTGGAGGAAGAAGTGGAGGAAGAGGAGGAAGAGGAGGAACAGGAGGAAGAGGAGGAAGAAGTGGAGGAAGAGGAGGAGGAAATGGAAGGAGAAGTGGAGAAAGAAGCAGAGGTAGAAGCGGAAGAAGAAGAAGCTGTAGATGAGAAGGATGATAATACCGATAAAGGCGAGAAAGGAGTAGAGGACGAGGGTGAGAACGAAGTCGAAGAGCCCTTGATCAGAAGACGACACGTCAAAGTGCTGCAACAGGTACAACGAGCTCAAGAATGTCAATCAAATCCAGTAAACCAAGGACTAAAGTCACAGGCACGAGAAGTGCAACAAGAGCAAATGTCAGACCAGCAGCAGCAGGAAGTGCAGGAGCAAGAACAGGAGCAGAAGCAGGAGCAGAAGCAGGAGCAGGAACAAGATCCACTGCCACCACCGCAGCTGCTGACGCAGTCGAGTCAAGAGGAAGCAAACCTATCACCATCCAAAAGTAAAGGAGGTGTGACTAGAAGGATCACAAGGAGTGCACATACACAAGACAGTGAGGCCGGTTCGTCTGGTACTGACGGTGCAGCAAAGCGTATGCGGACGAGAAGTTTACGATCAGACTCAGTCGAGAAGGGGACGGAAAGGATGCGTGGGAAGCGCGTGTGTAGGTAGATGAATTAGATATGTTTTCGTGACTGTTAATTCAAAAATTTGAACATTGAATCGCCTGCTGTGAACAACCCGGGTTATGGCCTACATAAACAACGTTCAAGCACTCCGTTTGCTTCAACTCATGTATTTGTTTGCTTTTGTTTAGATCGGCAGCACCGGAGAGCAGGATCCTTCGTGCAAGTCCCCTTCTCAGGCAAACAACAGCAAAGGGGATGTGACAAGGTGGTAAAATACAAGCACACTCACTTCCACGCGTCCGTTTTGCTGTGGGGTGAATTGGCAGCGTGACTCTCCATGACTAACAGATGAAATGCTGACTCCTCGATCCAGTTGGCGAGAGACGGGATCCAAAAGAAAGTCGGTAGGAAGCAAAGGCGCGTTGAGGAGAAAGCACACACATATTTCCAAGTTTAATCTTGACACTTCGAGACATTGCGTTATTCGCTATCCTTCAAGACCGGGACCATATAAGTACAGTGCACGATTGTGTGTTTTATCTATCGTGATCACGTCCACCATCTGAACTACCACCATCTGCTGCTTCTTCTGTAGGACACCCCCATCGACTCTAAACCCCTCGCCTCGAGAACTGGAGGGGGGAGGACAACATCACTTCGAACGAAAGGTCGACTCAGGAACCCAGTCTTGACCATGTAAACAAGTTACGTTCCAATTAGCTCTGTGCTCATTCTGTGAGCGGCGACTAATCTAGGCTGGCGAACTAAAAACCTGCTATGTGTTCACATCACTCATCTCGGGCGAGTTAGAAAGTGGTCCGTGTGGATGTGCAGCAGTGGGAACAAGACCGTGTACTGACTCTTGAATACGTGCGCCGTCAATGTAGTTCGCCAGACTTGATCGTCGACCGTTCGGATCTTGTATCCATACTTGATCATGGCATCAAAGAACTCGTCGAACCGGAACGGAGTTGTGATAGAGTGCGTCACTTGGTAGACCATGCCTGCCTCTGTTCCAGGCGCAGTCGCACCGAGACCACACACTGCGCCACATAGTCAACAGGACAAAAGTCCACAGAGGCATTCATGGTGGGTGCGGATCCGATTTCGACACAGCCCTTGATCAATCGCCAGATGATGTCGCCCGTGTTGGTGGCTCCCATGCGAGTGTGGCCTACGATGTAACCGGGTCGGATGATGGTCGCTGGCAAGCCATTCTTGTTTGAGGCCATGACCAACTTTTCGGATACCCACTTGGACTGCGCGTAACCCGAGGCCAGTTCTTGATGCGCGTCTTTGAGGTCATACGTCTCAGGAATGCCGCGTTAGCCTGTCTGTGCCAGGATAGCCGGCATTGGGTGCCGGAAGAGCGGCTCGATTGAGTTTATCATTCAATGTCAAGGGCATTGCCTGCAGACGAACATATGCCTCGGGAATCATCTATCGCGGCAAGTTGGCAACCACGTGTGCACGCAGTTGTTGAGCAGGCCGCTCGATGGGTTCGGACACAACGTAGGCTGTCAGTCGCTTGTCGGATGCTACGCCTAGCACGACAAGCACGGGCTCAGAAACGGCTCGATTGTCCATCAGGCAGGCCTCAAATTCGCCGAGTTCGACTCTGAAGCCTGGATCTTTACCTGACTGTCTTTACGGCCCAGAACAGGTGTGTGGCGGCAAGTACCAGGGGGCTGTCGTTCCTGCTCGGGTAATTGAGGCAGGAGGTCGGCTCATATCGAAGCAAGCGCAACTTCGACACACTCCTTATGGAGTTTCGTAATCTTGGCGAGCGTAGTCATCGTCACGAGAGAAGGCAGCGCACCTCGATCGAGCCTGCTGTTGGATGTCACGAAGATTATACTACATCCAAGCGCATAAATGCAGGCAGGACGTATGCTTTCACGCATAAGACCTGCAGTGTCATCCAGCACAAGCACTCACTCCTCGAGGGCGCCCTTTGTTTCATTAAGACTGCTTTGGGATTAAGAATTATCTACGATCTGTACCTTCTCTTCCAAGGCCACAGGGGTTTCTCTAGGTGCAACGGTTACCCAGACAATGGGCTGCATTCCGGAGCGTTGGTATGACACACCCGAATATACGACGCGATCGTTCATACCACTGATAGTTTATTGAGAAACAGCAATCATTCATGCTCTATTCTCATTCAAGCAAGGCCACATTGGGTTGTAAAGCTACTCAGCCTCTCGTCGATGGCCTGAGCAATGAGTGTTAAAGGCCCAGGCGAAACCATATCTTCGTGTACACACTCAATGTCACAGACCTCAATGTTGCCAAGAACGTACGGCTTCCAGTCATCAGGACCAAACAGTTTCTTATCTCCTTTCGTAGGTACTGTCGCACGGAAATAGAGGATATTTCCACTGATGACGCGAGGTACCTGATCAATACCGATCCGAATGTTGTTCTCGGCAATACTGCCAGCTATCTCCAAGAGAGGCTTGACCAGTCCAGGTGGGTGGTCGCTATCTCCGAGGAGTTCCGCGTATTCCTGCTCCATTTTGTTCCTGATGTCACCAAACTCATGTTGCTCCCGAGTATAATAGCCTGCAGGACTGTCCATCAATGCTACTAATGCCACACGTTCACCTTGTTCCTCCAGATACGAAGCCATGGTGTGTGCGACCAGTCCACCAAACGAATATCCCAGCAGATGGTACGGTCCATGGGGTTGGATGCGACGAATCTGATCGATGTAGTCAAGGGCCATTTCGTCAACTGTTGACGCCATACATCTGCCTCCGATATATCCGCGTGCCTGTAGACCATAGAGGGGCTGGTCCGGATCTAAGCGCGTCAAGAGTCCGGTAAAGATCCAGCTGAGTCCTGACAGTGGATGTACGCAGAACAAAGCTGCCCGAGAGCCTTGCGGGTTGATTGGAAGCAGGACATCGTACGAACTTTCCTGTGCAATTCTCGCGGCTAGCAAACGCGGCGCCAACGCTGCAATTGTCGGCGACTCAAACAGCATGCGAAGGGATATATCGAAGCCCAACATAGACTTGATCCTTCCAAGCATCCTCACTGCCAGCAAAGAGTGACCGCCAAGGATGAAGAAGCTATCATGCCTTCCCACTCGCTCGACATTGAGCAGCTGACCCCAGATTCTCGATAGGATGTCTTCGATCTCCCCCTTGGGTATTTCACATGCATCAAGATCGAAGGCCTCGTACCCAGGGGCTGGTAGTGCTCCTCGGTCGAGTTTGCCATTTGAAGTTAAGGGAAAGCTATCAATGCAAACAAATGCTGCTGGGGTCATGTACTGAGGCAGCTTTGACACCAGGTGCGAGCGAAGTATCGATGCCACTTGAGATTCAGATAAAGTTGTCAAGATTTAAACATTAGGTGAGACCTCAAGGCATCTTCATCGTCATTCAACCCACAGAAAATTAGCAATCTTACGTTTTCCTGTGCATTCGCGCAGCACAAACTGTGTATCTTGTTGAGCGACGACATACGCCACGAGGCGCTTATCACTACCTTCACCAAGCGCAATTACAACTGCCTCGGATACCAAAGGGTGCTCATGAAGCCGCGCCTCAATCTCACCGAGCTCAATTCGGAATCCACGGATCTTGACTTGATGATCGTTGCGGCCCAAATGCAGCAAGTTGCCGTCAGGAAGATATTTTGCCACATCTCCTGTTCTGTACATCCGAGCACCCACTTCATCTGAAAATGGATCTGTCAGAAATTTCTCCGCAGTGAGGTCAGGTCTGTTCAGGTATGCTCTTGCTACGCCGATTCCGCCAATGAAAATTTCTCCAATCGCACCCAGAGGAACGGGACTGCCGTGCTTGTCGAGAACATAGATGGTTCTGTTGAGAAGTTGTCGTCCTATCGGGATCGTTTCCTGCATATCGTCTTCGGAGCATCGCCATATTGTCACCGCTACAGTGGTTTCCGTCGGGCCATACATATTGTAAATGGTCCCTCGAGGTGCGAGTTTGTGAAGTTTTCGAACGAGGGCACCAGATAGCGACTCACTGCCAACGAGGAGCGTCGACAATGTGCTTAAGGGAGTCAGCTTCTCGCAATCCTGTAGCACCGAAGGTGTGAGGAGGATATGGGTAATGCAGTATTGATCCAGATAGCGCCACAATGCAGTGAGATCCATGCGCACGTCGTCCTGTAAAAGATACAGACTCCCCCCGGAGCATAGCGAGCAGAATATCTCCAGCACACTAGCATCGAAGCCGACAGAAGAGTATTGAGCCATCCGGCTTGATGGCTGAATTTGCAACGTTTGTTGCTGCGACGTGACAAAGTTGACGACTCCCTGATGCTCAATCATCACCCCTTTCGGTTTGCCAGTTGTTCCGGAAGTGTAAATGATGTAGGCGAGATGGCGCGAGTTGAGAGACGAAATTATTGCATTTGTGATAGGGTGTGCTGATGTGGAATGCGGGTCCACCACTGGCAGGCTTGAGATGGCAGTGCTTCCCAGACATCGCAATCCAGCCTGGTCAGCAACCACACATACGGGAGAGGCATCGCGAAGAATGTCCTGTAGGCGATCACTTGCATGGGATGGATCAAGTGGAACATAGGCACCACCGGCTTTCAGAATTGCCAATATGCCGATGATCATCTCTGGAGATCTATCGACACAGATCGCAACAAGGCTTTCAGCTTGGACACCAAGATCGATGAGACGATGTGCCAGAGAGTTCGCTCGATTGTTCAGCTCTGCATAGGTTAGGGACTGGTCCTCGTGAACGACAGCCACGGCCTCTGGTGTGCGCTGTACTTGCTGCTCAAACAACTGGTGGAGACATAGGTCATCGGGATAGCTCTCCTTTGTAGCATTCCAAGTGTGAAGCAGAAGTGTGCGCTCGTTGGGTGGCAAAATATCAACCGTGGCGATAGACTGATCTTCATCGGAGACCATGGTCTGCAGAAATACGTGCAAGTATCCGATATGTCTTTCAATCGTGGGCCGATCGTAAAGTGCAGTCGAGTACTCCAGACTGCCGGTGATGCCTTCACCACACTCCCCAAGGGCGAGCGTGAGGTCAAATTTGGCAGTGTCAATATCCAGCTCGTACGGCGACACTTGCACTCCCGGCAGGTCCCATTCACTCTCTTCGTTGTTTTGCCAAGCAAACATCACTTGGAATAGTGGCGTGTGGCTCGTTCTCCGTGGCGGTTGTACAATCTCTATAACCTGCTCAAATGGCAGGTCTTGATTGACATACGCTGCTAATGTACTGCATCGGACACGGTTCAAAAGCTCCGTCGTGCTTGGCTCTCCGGATAGATCGACACGCATGGCGAGTGTGTTGACGAAGAACCCAATCAATGGCTCAATCTCCTGCCGTCCGCGGTTGGCACTTGGTGTCCCAATGATAACATCATCTTGGCCAGAGAGTCGTGACAGAACAGCGATCCAAGCAGACAGCATTGTCATGAATAGTGTCGCTCCGTGCTTCTGGCTGACTTGCCTTAGTGCACTGGTGAGCTGAGCATCAATGATGACAGGAACACGGTCTCCTTTGAATGATTGCTGGGATGGTCGCGGCCTGTCAGTGGGGAGGTCTAGCAGCACTGGGGCTCCGGATAGTGTTGTGCGCCAATACTCGCTCTGTGCATGCAGTCGATCGCCAGAAAGCCACTGGCGCTGCCACGCCGCATAGTCTGGATACTGAATCTTGAGTGGCTTTAGAGGACTTGGTTCTCCCTTGCAGTAGGCTGTGTATAGCTGGCTGATCTCACGAACCATGATTCCTACAGACCAACCATCCGAGACGATGTGGTGCAAGGTGATTAATAGGACGTGATCATCATCGCCGACCTGGGCCACTGCTGCACGGATCAAAGGTCCTTGCTCCAGCTTGAAAGGCATGGACGCCTCCTCCTTTGCTATACATTTCATCTCCATGTCCTTGTTTTCTGAGCCTCGAATGTCATAGAATCGCAGTGGTATCCCTATGATATCGATATGAGCATTTGTGCATGGTGTTAATATGGTGGTGCAGTTTATGGCCGACACAATAATGAGCCGCTATAGACGAATTTGTGAGATAGGCATTACCTTTGCGTGGAAGAATGCAAACTTGAGCGTGGCCGTCGACGTTGACAAAGACAGAACGCAATGCCTCGTGACGGGAGTACAGCTCATCCAGCGCTTGATGCCATGCGGTCCTGTTGAAGGCTCCTTGCACTCGTAATGAGATAGGAACGTGATATGTGTCGCTAACTCCTTCGAACTGAGCCAGAAACCAAAGCCGCTGTTGTGCATATGAAAGAGGCATCTCATTATCCCTGGACACCGGAACTATATTTAGTGGGTCCGTGTGGTCTTGAGCTTGGTGTATGCTGATAACTGCTGCGAAAGCGCACAGACTCGGTGAGGCGAACAGGGCTGAAAGTGGAATGTTGACTCCCAATGACGATATGCGGTTCATCAATCGTACAGCTACCAGAGAGTGACCTCCGAGTGCCAAAAAACTATCATGGCGACTCACTTCCTTGACATTCAGCAGATCAGACCAAATCGAAGCGAGTGCAAGCTCGATCTCTCCTTGTGGAGCCTCGTAGTTTTGGCGAGCATAATCATCTTCGCCAGGAGATGGCAGAGCGCGTCGGTCAAGCTTGCCGTTGGGAGTCAAAGGGAATGCGTTCAAGCGCACATATGCAGCCGGGACCATGTATGCTGGTAGTCTCATGAAAAGATGAGAGCGAAGAATGGCGATCGATTGCGCTAAGATGTAATGTGATTTCATAATTGTGGTATCATATCAGTCTTTCAAGCGATCCTTACAGCATCCTCAGTTAAGCACAAAGCAAGCAAGCAATAGCTTCTCGACTTACGTCCTTTGTCTTCGATCAGTTTCATGATCACGTAGGCTACAAGGCGCTTGTCGCTGCCTTCGCCAAGCGCAACTACAACTGCTTCGGATACCAAAGGGTGCTCAAGTAGCCGCGCCTCGATTTCACCGAGCTCAATTCGAAAGCCGCGGATCTTGACTTGGTGGTCATTGCGGCCCATGTACACCAGGCTGCCGTCGGGGAGCTGCTTGACAAGATCACCTGTCTTGTACATTCGTCCCTCGTGTCCATCAACAAACGGATCAGGGAGGAAGTACTCTGATGTGAGGACATGCTTGTTGAGGTACCCACGGGTAACGCCAGCACCTCCAACAAACAGCTCTCCCATGACACCAAGGGGAACAGGTCGCCCACAGTCGTTCAACACATATGTCCGCAGGTCAGGGATGCGTACCCCAATGGGACTTGTCGTCTGATAGCAATCCTCTAGTGACATCAGTCTATAGGTGGCATGCACTGTCATCTCCGTGATGCCGTACATGTTCACGACCTTGGGACGGTCCTGAGCGTGTGTGTGAAACCATGGCGTCAGTATGGCAGGTGCAAGCACCTCTCCGCCCAAGACCACGTAGCGGAGGCTGTCGTCAAGCCTCTCTCCGAAATGGATATCAATCAGTTGCGTGAAGGCGCTCGGAGTCATGTTAAGGACGGTGACAGATTCCTCGCATATCATCCTGTACAACATCTGAGGCGACCATGCGACATCCTGTGAAACCACGACCAGTTTCCCGCCACAGAGTAATGCACCCCAGATCTCCCACACTGACAAATCAAACGCGAATGAGTGCAAGAGACACCAAGTATCTTTCTCTGAGATATCGAACCAAATAGATGTGGCTGTGAACAAGCGAGCAACCTGGCGGTGCTCAACCATGACTCCCTTGGGCTTGCCGGTAGATCCAGAGGTATACATGACATATGCAAGATGGCTCGGTGATATTCCCACGACATGAGGATTTTGCGCAGGGCCAGATAAGGGATCGCGCAGGTCGACTACCTCCATATGTGATAAGTCGGATCCTTCAAGAGCCTTAACTCCGCGTGCATCAACCAAGACGATAGATGATTGCACATCGTCAAGAATATCCTCGAGTCGTGAGCTTGCATGTACAGGATCCAAGGGTACATAGGCACCTCCAGCCTTGAGGATGGCCAAAACTCCGACGAGCATGGGTAGCGAGCGGTCGACGCAAATGGCCACAAGCGAATCAGGCTTGACCCCGAGACGGATGAGATGAAGAGCCAAGTGATTAGCACGCGCATTCAGCTCACTGTAGGTCAGCGATTGATCCTTGTGCACGACAGCGATGGCATCTGGGGTACGATCAACTTGCAGCTCAAACAACTGGTGGAGACATAGGTCATCGGGATAGCTCTCCTTTGTAGCATTCCAAGTGTGAAGCAGAAGTGTGCGCTCGTTGGGTGGCAAAATATCAACCGTGGCGATAGACTGATCCTCATCGGAGACCATGGTCTGCAGAAATACGTGCAAGTATCCGATATGTCTTTCAATCGTGGGCCGATCGTAAAGTGCAGTCGAGTACTCCAGACTTCCGGTGATACCTTCATCACACTCCCCAAGGGCGAGCGTGAGGTCAAATTTGGCAGTGTCAATATCCAGGTCGTACGGCGACACTTGCACTCCCGGCAGGTCCCATTCACTCTCTTCGTTGTTTTGCCAAGCAAACATCACTTGGAATAGTGGCGTGTGGCTCGTTCTCCGTGGCGGTTGTACAATCTCTATAACCTGCTCAAATGGCAGGTCTTGATTGGCATACGCTGCTAATGTACTGCATCGGACACGGTTCAAAAGCTCCGTCGTGCTTGGCTCTCCGGATAGATCGACACGCATGGCGAGTGTGTTGACGAAGAACCCAATCAATGGCTCAATCTCCTGCCGTCCGCGGTTGGCACTTGGTGTCCCAATGATAACATCATCTTGGCCAGAGAGTCGTGACAGAACAACGATCCAAGCAGACAGCATTGTCATGAATAGTGTAGCTCCGTGCTTCTGGCTGACTTGCCTTAGTGCACTGGTGAGCTGAGCATCAATGATGACAGGAACACGGTCTCCTTTGAATGATTGCTGGGACGGTCGTGGCCTGTCAGTGGGGAGGTCTAGCAGCACTGGGGCTCCGGATAGTGTTGTGCGCCAATACTCGCTCTGTGCATGCAGTCGATCGCCAGAAAGCCACTGGCGCTGCCACGCCGCATAGTCTGGATACTGAATCTTGAGTGGCTTTAGAGGACTTGGTTCTCCCTTGCAGTAGGCTGTGTATAGCTGGCTGATCTCACGAACCATGATTCCTACAGACCAACCATCCGAGACGATGTGGTGCAAGGTGATTAATAGGACGTGATCATCATCGCCGACCTGGGCCACTGCTGAACGGATCAAAGGTCCTTGCTCCAGCTTGAAAGGCATGGACGCCTCCTCCTTTGCTATACATTTCATCTCCATGTCCTTGTTTTCTGAGCCTCGAATGTCATAGAATCGCAGTGGTATCCCTATGATATCGATATGAGCATTTGTGCATGGTGTTAATATGGTGGTGCAGTTTATGGCCGACACAATAATGGGCCGCTATAGACGAATTTGTGAGATAGGTATTACCTTTGCGTGGAAGAATGCAAACTTGAGCGTGGCCGTCGACGTTGACAAAGACAGAACGCAATGCCTCGTGACGGGAGTACAGCTCATCCAGCGCTTGATGCCATACGGTCCTGTTGAAGGCTCCTTGCACTCGTAATGAGATAGGAACGTGATATGTGTCGCTAACTCCTTCGAACTGAGCCAGAAACCAAAGCCGCTGTTGTGCATATGAAAGAGGCATCTCATTATCCCTGGACACCGCAACTATATTTAGTGGGTCCGTGTGGTCGTGAGCTTGGTGTATGTTGATAACTGCTGCGAAAGCGCACAGACTCGGTGAGGCGAACAGGGCTGAAAGTGGAATGTTGACTCCCAATGACGATATGCGGTTCATCAATCGTACAGCTACCAGAGAGTGACCCCCGAGTGCAAAAAAACTATCATGGCGACTCACTTCCTTGACATTCAGCAGATCGGACCAAATCGAAGCGAGTGCAAGCTCGATCTCTCCTTGTGGAGCCTCGTAGTCTTGGCGAGCATAGTCGTCATCACCAGGAGATGGCAGAGCGCGTCGGTCAAGCTTGCCGTTGGGAGTCAAAGGGAATGCGTTCAAGCGCACATATGCAGCCGGGACCATGTACTCTGGTAGCTTCATGGCAAGATGAGAGCGTAGAATGGCGATCGATTGCACTGAGGAGTAATAAGATTTCATAATTGTGTTATCATATCAGTCTTTCAAGCAATCCTTGCAACATCCTCAGTTAAGCACAAAGCAAGCAGTAGCTTCTCGACTTACGCCCTTTGTCTTCGATCTGTTTCATGGTCACGTAGGCTACAAGGCACCTGTCGCTGCCTTCACCACGTGCAACTACAACTGCTTCGGATACCAAATGATGCTGATGGAGCTGCGCCTCAATCTCACCGAGCTCGATTCGGAAGCCGCGGATCTTGACTTGATGATCGTTGCGGCCCAAATGTATCAAGTTGCCGTCAGGAAGATATTTTGCCACATCTCCTGTCTTGTACATCCGAGCACCCAGTGCATCTGCAAAAGGATTCGCCAAAAAGTTCTCCGCTGTGATGTCGGGTCTGTTCAGGTATCCTCTTGCTACGCCGATTCCGCCAATGAAAATCTCTCCAATGGCCCCCATGGGCAATGGGTTGCCGTGCACATCCAGGACATAGATGGTCCTATTAGAAAGAGGCCGACCAATCGGACCTGTGTCCTGTAGGGCATCTTCTGAGCATTTCCATGCTGTCGCAACCACAGTGGCTTCCGTCGGACCATACATGTTGTAAATTGTTCCTTCTGGTACGATTCTGAAAAGCTCGGGAACGAGTGTACCGGGAAGTGTTTCACCACAGACTGAGAGTATTGATATTGTGTTCAGAGAAGCGAGATTGCCACAATCCTGGAGCACTGTAGGTGTGAGCGTGACATGGGTAATTCGATGCTGATCCAGATAGCGCCATAGTGCGCTGATATCCATGCGCACGTCGTCCTGTAAAAGATATAAACTCCCTCCGAAGCATAGTGTACTGAATATTTCTAGCACACTTACATCAAAGCCCACAGAAAAGAACTGAGTCATCCGGCTTGATGGCTGAATTTGCAAAGTTTGTTGTTGCGACGTGACAAAGTTGACCACTCCCTGATGCTCAATCATCACCCCTTTTGGTTTGCCAGTTGTTCCGGAAGTGTAAATGATGTAGGCGAGATGGCGCGAGTTGAGCGACGGAATTATAGCATTTGTGATAGGGTGTGTTGATGTGCCATACGGATCGACAACTGGCGGGCTTGATAAGGCAGTGCTTCCCAGACATCGCAATCCAGCCTGGTCAGCAACCACACATACGGGAGAGGCATCGCGAAGAATGTCCTGTAGGCGATCACTTGCATGGGATGTATCAAGTGGAACATAGGCACCACCGGCTTTCAGAATGGCCAATATGCCGACGATCATCTCTGGCGATCTCTCGACACAGATAGCAACAAGGCTTTCAGGTTGGACACCAAGATCGATGAGACGATGTGCCAGAGAGTTCGCTCGATTGTTCAGCTCTGCATAGGTTAGGGACTGGTCCTCGTGAACGACAGCAACGGCCTCTGGTGTGCGCTGAACTTGCTGCTCAAACAACTGGTGGAGACATAGGTCCTCGGGATAGCTCTCCTGCGTCGCATTCCAATCATTCAACAGCAGTTGGAGCTCCTCCTTTGGCAACACCTCGAGCCTTGATACTGGAATGTTTGGGCTATCTTCAAGTGCGCTAGCCAGGTTGACGAGCGTCTCTTGTATATATCCACAAACACGATCCGCGTCGTACGGCTCAATCACCTGGGTGGTCACGCCAAGAGAGGTACCCTGGTCTTCCACCGATAGACAAAACGGATAATTGGTGCGTTCATGAAACTCCAAGAGCTTCAATCCATCCGTTGTCTCTTCATCCTCTGAAGAACTCGAGTTGTGGCGGTAGTTTAGCAAAGAGTTAAAAAGAGGTACTCCTTCACGAACACTACTGCAGCGCTGGGCTAGTGCTAGCGAGGCATGATCATGTTCCAACAGTGCGGCTAGACGGCAATGAGTTGCTTGGACACTCTCCTCAACGTTATCCCTATCAATATCAACTCGAACAGGTAGTGTGTTGATGAAAAGACCCATAGCTCGATTGGAACTAGTTGCAGCCTGCATACGTCCAAACAGCACTGTGCCAAAAACTACGCGCTGCTGTCCACTGGTCCGTGCAATCACAAGCGCCCACGCTACATGGCACAGACTAGCGACACTGACTCCCAGCCTCCTTGCCTGCAATCGGAGTCGATTGTTCAGTTCCTGCGGCAGCATCCGCCTAGACTCTGTGACATTGGTGCCACTACCGTGGACATCTGTGACGCCGAATGGAAGAGAAGGGGTGTCTATATCCGCCAGCATCTTCTTGAAGAATTTCTCGTGTTCGTCTTGGCTCATTCCTAAATGCGCTTGAGCGATCAGACTGCGGTACGGCTGTGCAGGAGGTAATGCGTCACCCTGCCCCTTGTAGAATGCTTGGATCTCCAACTGCATGGTGTGGAGTGTCGAATGATCGCCAATCAGGTGATGAAGCAGCTCAACAAGAACCCAGCTGCCATCACCTTCCTGTGCAACAACGAACCGCAGTAGAGGTGCTTGTGTCAAGTCCATTCGGTAGCTCTGAGAATCGAACATCGACTTGAGCTGCTCCATCACGGGTCCGTCTGATATATCCAGTTGGAGTTCGGAGATTGATAGTGGAGCATTGCGCCATACAACCTGCACTGGAGTCGACAGGCCATTGTACACGAATGCTGTGCGAAGAATATCGTGGCGATTTACAATCTGTTGAATGATGCCAAGATACCGATCAAGTGACTCTCTGGTCTCAAAGGACATAGCGACAAAGAGTAGATAGGGATCCCCGTTTTTGGCCATCAGATGATGGAATAGGATGCCGTCTTGAAGCGGCGATAGCGCATAGATGTCCTGAATGTTGGCCATTCCACCCGGCACACGCTCGATGATACGGTCGATATCCGCTTGGGTGAGGTCAATTAATGGCAGCATCTCTGGGGTGATTCGAGCGACGTTGGAGCAATGAGGTTGACGGGTATGACGATACTTTGATGATGGTCAATCGACTGAGCAAGCACCGAGAGGCTAGGTGACTCGAACAATGAGCGTACAGAGATCGAGAGACCGACGCTGTGGAGACGAGAAATCATTTGAACAGCAAGCAAGGAGTGACCTCCGAGTGCAAAAAAGCTGTCATGGCGGCTCACTTCCCTGACATGCAGTAGATCAGACCAAATTGACGCGAGTGCAAGCTCGATCTTTCCTTGTGGAGCCTCGTAGTCTTGGCGAGCATAGTCGTCATCACCAGGAGATGGCAGAGCGCGTCGGTCAAGCTTGCCGTTGGGAGTCAAAGGGAATACCTTCAAGCGCACATATGCAGCCGGGACCATGTACGCTGGTAGTCTCACGCCTAGATGAGAGCGAAGAACGGAGATAGTTTGCGCTAAGGAGTAATGTGATTTCATAATTGTGGTATCATATCAGTCTTTCAAGCAATCCTTGCAATATCCTCAGTTAAGCACAAAGCAAGCAGTAGCTTCTCGACTTACGCCCTTTGTCTTCGATCTGTTTCATGATCACGTAGGCTACAAGGCACCTGTCGCTGCCTTTACCACATGCGACTACAACTGCCTCGGATACCAATGGGTGCTCATGTAGCCGCACCTCGATCTCACC
Organism: Mortierella alpina; assembly: GCA_029449245.1. NCBI lineage: Eukaryota > Fungi > Mortierellomycota > Mortierellomycetes > Mortierellales > Mortierellaceae > Mortierella > Mortierella alpina. The sequence continues at coordinate 1,682 of JANATF010000023.1, read as the reverse complement.
GAGCTCAATTCGAAAGCCGCGGATCTTGACTTGGTGGTCATTGCGGCCCATGTACACCAGGCTGCCGTCGGGGAGCTGCTTGACAAGGATCACCTGTCTTGTACATTCGTCCCCTCGTGTCCATCAGCAAACGGATCATGGAGGAAAGTACTCTGATGTGAGGACAGGCTTGTTGAGGTACCCACGGGTAACGCCAGCACCTCCAACAAACAGCTCTCCCATGACACCAGGGGAAACAGGTCGCCCACAGTCGTTCAACACATATGTCCGCAGGTCAGGGATGCGTACCCCAATGGGACTTTGTCGTCTGATAGCAATCCTCTAGTGACATCAGTCTATAGGTGGCATGCACTGTCATCTCCGTGATGCCGTACATGTTCACGACCTTGGGACGGTCCTGAGCGTGTGTCCTGAAACCATGGCGTCAGTATGGCAGGTGCAAGCACCTCTCCGCCAAGACCACGTAGCGGAGGCTGTCGTCAAGCCTCTCTCCGAAATGGATATCAATCAGTGCGTGAAGGCGCTCGGAGTCATGTTAAGGACGGTGACAGATTCCTGCGCATATCATCCTGTACAACATCTGAGGCGACCATGGGACATCCTGTGAAACCACGACCAGTTTTCCCGCCATAGAGGAATGCGCCCCAGATCTCCCACACTGAGAAATCAAAACGCAAATGAGTGCAGGAGACACCAAGTATCTTGCTCTGAGATTTCGAACCAAGCAGATGTGGCTGTGAACAAGCGAGCAACCTGGCGGTGCTCAACCATGACTCCCTTGGGCTTGCCGGTAGATCCAGAGGTATACATGACATATGCCAAGATGGCTCGGTGATATTCCCACGACATGAGGATTTTGCGCAGGGCAGATAAGGGATCGTGCAGGTCGACTACCTCCAATATGTGATAAGTTCGGATCCTTCAAGAGCCTTAACTCCGCGTGCATCAACCAAGACGATAGATGATTGCACATCGTCAAGAATATCCTCGAGTCGTGAGCTTGCATGTACAGGATCCAAGGGTACATAGGCACCTCCAGCCTTGAGGATGGCCAAAACTCCGACGAGCATGGGTAGCGAGCGGTCGACGCAAATGGCCACGATGGAATCAGGCTTGACCCCGAGATGGATGAGATTGAAGAGCCAAGCGATTAGCAACGCGCATTCAGCTCACTGTAGGTCAGCGATTGATCCTTGTGCACGACAGCGATGGCATCTGGGGTGCGATCAACTTGCAGCTCAAACAACTGGTGGAGACATAGGTCATCGGGATAGCTCTCCTTTGTAGCATTCCAAGGTGTGAAGCAGAAGTGTGCGCTCGTTGGGTGGCAAAATATCAACCGTGGCGATAGACTGATCCTCATCGGAGACCATGGTCTGCAGAAATACGTGCAAGTATCCGATATGTCTTTCAATCGTGGGCCGATCGTAAAGTGCAGTCGAGTACTCCAGACTTCCGGTGATACCTTCACCACACTCCCCAAGGGCGAGCGTGAGGTCAAATTTGGCAGTGTCAATATCCAGCTCGTACGGCGACACTTGCACTCCCGGCAGGTCCCATTCACTCTCTTCGTTGTTTTGCCAAGCAAACATCACTTGGAATAGTGGCGTGTGGCTCGTTCTCCGTGGCGGTTGTACAATCTCTATAACCTGCTCAAATGGCAGGTCTTGATTGACATACGC
>JANATF010000022.1:280000-282166 GCA_029449245.1 Mortierella alpina | reverse complement strand
AGTCGGCATAGTTTATGGTTAAGACTACGACGGTATCTGATCGTCTTCGATCCCCTAACTTTCGTTCTTGATTAATGAAAACATCCTTGGCAAATGCTTTCGCAGAAGTTAGTCTTTCATAAATCCAAGAATTTCACCTCTGACAATTAAATACTAATGCCCCCAACTATCCCTATTAATCATTACTTCGGTCCTAGAAACCAACAAAATAGAACCAAAGTCCTATTCTATTATTCCATGCTAATGTATTCAAGCGAATGCCTGCTTTAAACACTCTAATTTTTTCAAAGTAAAAGTCCTGGTTCCCTGCCGCGCTGAGTAAACAACACGACAGCTCACCAGAAGGTAAGGCCCAGTCAGGACAGTACAAACCCAAAGGCAGACCGTCCAACCGGGCCTAAAATTCAACTACGAGCTTTTTAACTGCAACAACTTTAATATACGCTATTGGAGCTGGAATTACCGCGGCTGCTGGCACCAGACTTGCCCTCCAATTGTTCCTCGTTAAGAGATTTAAATTGTACTCATTCCAATTACAAGACTGAAAAGCCCTGTATTGTTATTTATTGTCACTACCTCCCCGTATCGGGATTGGGTAATTTGCGCGCCTGCTGCCTTCCTTGGATGTGGTAGCCGTTCTCAGGCTCCCTCTCCGGAATCGAACCCTAATTCCCCGTTACCCGTTAAAACCATGGTAGGCCTCTATCCTACCATCGAAAGTTGATAGGGCAGAAATTTGAATGAAACATCGCCAGCACAAGGCCATGCGATTCGAAAAGTTATTATGAATCACCAAACAAGCGGTTGCCCGCGTTGGTTTTTTATCTAATAAATACATCCCTTCCAGAAGTCGGGATTTTTAGCATGTATTAGCTCTAGAATTACCACGGTTATCCAAGTAGTAAGGTATAATCAAATAAACTATAACTGATTTAATGAGCCATTCGCAGTTTCACAGTACAAAGTTGTTTATACTTAGACATGCATGGCTTAATCTTTGAGACAAGCATATGACTACTGGCAGGATCAACCAGGTAACTCTTGTAAAAAGAATTGCAGGATCTTCCGGTCGCAATGACCCTCCGACCTGCTCTCCTTTTTTCTTCACCACTGTTCAAAAGAGAACAGCGGATCAGGAAGCGTTATTTGTTTGATAGACTGAGATAATGAAATCCAAGCCATAGCATCGCAATTTACGACTTCTGCTGAAATATACATTCCTGCATTAATCGTTCTTTGGACACTATCCTATTGCCAGCCTTTTTTTTTTCCTGGACCCATACACTGAAAAGTAAACTTTTCAAAGCAGGGTCCTTGGTGGAAGTTCCAACCGAGTAGATCACATCGCAAGGACGGTTACTAAACAGAGGCTACTCCCGAGTGTTTTGTGGTAATTATTCTCATAGAGAAGCAATACACACAGGTTTTTCTTTCGCCAGCCCTGTGATAATACAGGTCTGGCTCGAGAAGATTGGTTTTTGAACTCGACTGGCCTTTAAGGTCTTGTGCAAACACAATTCCTCGCCAGCAAATCGAAATCGTATGCCAGAGGGTGTTGTAGACATATCTAATAAGCATATCGTTCGTTTCACCTCGTAAGGCGTCCAGAACTGACTGTTCGAATGTCACGAACGCGAGTCGGATATTAGAAGCCCAGAAGTAGCCTTAGGAATGATATTACTCATTCTTCAGGCTTCTCTGCTTTTCGTTCTCTTCCTCATAGTTGGCAGAATACAAAAACGACGATAACAAAATGAAAGGATCCATCTTTTAAAATGCCTACTGCAAAGCTATGGTGCAAACAATACTCTTTGGTACAGTCTTTAGTGAAAGGGCAAAGTTGGACCTCATAGCAAATAATGCATACCCCTTAAATACAATACTGCTGCTAACTGTTAAGATTAAAACGATGCCCTTAAGCAGTCCACTACCAACATGTAGGCAGTTGCTTAAATGCTGTATGTGAAAACGATACCCCTTAAGTAACCCACTACTAACACAGTACATGCTGAAAGCCCTGCTGGCACAGTTTTAGGATGAGTATTAAAAATGTATTTTTTTTCCTCTCCCCCCTCTCCCCCCGCCCTTTACCATATTTTGAAGTGTTCAAGTAAAAATCATGTAAATCATGTCAAGTCATGTCAACCATGTCAAATCATGTCAATA
>JANATF010000022.1:207500-272500 GCA_029449245.1 Mortierella alpina | reverse complement strand
CTGTTAAGATTAAAACGATGCCCTTAAGCAGTCCACTACCAACATGTAGTCTCGCATCCAGCCCCTTCATTTTACGTGGGGCAGGACTCGCAGTCCTGCTTCCACTGAAATGAGGGTCTGGGAAAATTGATAGACTTATCGGCAGAGCGACCCGTAAAATCCAAAAAGGCAACTTGTTAAGGGGAGCGCGCTTATTGCCGTCCTCGTTCAACTGCATTTCAACCTTTAATCTCTATACATCGTTCGACATGGGCCACTATTCACGTTTCAACCTTGAGCCTCGCAATAAATTGCCAAGTGCCCCTCCTATTCTTTCATATCCGGACAACGGAGACGAGCTGTGCGAGCGCGTGTTCGGATACACTCCCAAGCCCGAACAACGGAAGGTCGCTGAACATATTGGCCGTGGAGAGGACTGCATCCTTATTGCAGGATGTGGTTGGGGCAAAACACTGGCTTACTTCCTGCCGCTGATTTTATGGGAGAAGCGCATCATCGTTGTCATTTCGCCGCTTGTAGCATTAATGGAGGAACAGCACCAGAAACTCGAGGCTTTGGGCATCAGCAGCATTCCCATTTACAGTGGCCGACAATTACCAGACAACCTCGAAGAAGAACTTATTGGCGGAGTGTATCGAGCAGTTTTTATGTCTCCAGAAACAGCCTTCAACGATGTGCGTTTTGGGCTTCTCTGGAGCGAGGACGGCTGGAGGTCGCGAGTCCAAGCTGTAGTTGTCGACGAGGCGCATTGCATCAGCACGTGGGGCCCGGAATTCAGGCCACAGTACAGCCGGATTGGGGATCTGAGATCTAAGGTCCCTCCTGGCGTTGCTTTTGTGGCGGTATCGGCAACACTTCATGGACAAATTCTGGAGGATGTGAAGGAAAGCCTTCGCTACGCAGGGGATGTCATCGTCATAAAAGCCGATACCGACCGTCCAAATATCAAGTATGAAGTACAAATGTGCTACAACAACGACACCTTGTACCCAGGACTGGAATTTCTCTTGGATTTCAAGAAGACAATCGTATATTTCGACAAACTGGATGAGATGAACAAGGCTTACAGCTATCTGGCGAGAAAAGCACTAGCCTTTCAGCCACCTCGTCATGAACAAATAGGCTGCTACTTCGCTGATCTAGCAACAGATACTAAGCAACTTTACATGGCGCAGTTCAGACGAGGCGAAATTCGCGTGTTGCTGTCCACTGAAGCTGCAGGAATGGGATGCGATATGAATGACATTGTTCGAGTCGTCCAGTTCAGACTCCCCAAGAACATCACTGTCCTTGCACAGCGGCTTGGTCGTGCTGCCCGCGATCCAAGTCTCCAAGGTTCTGGCATTTTGATCTATCCGCGGACCGATACCCACCGCCTCAAGACAATGGATGCCGATCTGCAAGACTGGGTCCACTGGGGTAATTGCCGCCGGAAATCTTTTAACGATGCTTTCGGGAATGAGCACAAAACGATTCCCGACTGCTGTGATCGCTGTGACGTGTCTCTCCCTGCGTCAGGCAAGGCTTCCGACCAGAGGACTAGCATTCCTGTTCCACGGCGGCCAGCCCCAACGTTCAAACGTTTACGTCGTCCTGAACAGCAACTTGAGGCCAAGACAAGGATACAATCTTGGAGGAACACCGAGTTACAGGGGCTGAGGAGGCATGCGGACTTTTATACAGCGAGGTGCATTATGGATGACAAGTTCATCAACTTACTCTCGACGAGGTTTGGAGATGTCACTACTGCCGAGGATATAAGTGACATTATTTATTGGTCAGAGTTGGTTCAAGGCTCGCAACAACGACTTGCTGACATGCTCGCGGAATACAACAACGAGATCGACAACCCTGTCATGGCAGACATGCCGCTTCAGGACCAGGATCGACAACATGCAGATGCCCAGCATGATCATGAAGGTACTAGTGTATCTTTGGCCATTCAACAGGAAAACTTAACCGAAAAGCGGGCGATGGATAGTAGCCTCTTGGCATGCGATACCAGTCTTAACAAGCGCCTCAGGACAAGGAAATAAATTTGTTTATTCAAAGGCCGTATCCAAAGAATTGCGTGCTTGTTGGGTTTCTTCATCGAGTTGCCGCGTGAGTTTTTCTATGTCCCTATGCTTTGCAAGTGCCTCATCCGCGTTTTCTTCCTCCATGCGCTCAATAAACTTCCTGTAGCCTCCACCTACAAGCTTTATGGTACCCTCGGTCACCAAATTGAGTGCTTGCGTTGTAGCGTACGGGTGGATTTGATGTTCGCTTGGATGGCTGACTTCACTGAGGATGTGATGCTCTTCTAGCAAACGCAAAACGAGCGTTGCATCTTTGTCGGTTGACGTAGACCTGTGAAATGAGCTGGTTTTGGCCATCTTGAACTCGGACTCGAGTTGGGACGAGACTTCTTGAAATAGACGGATATTTGGGGTGGTATAGCTCATTGCGGACCACTTGTTCCCGACTGTCGCGTGGGTGGACTTTGTCAGGAGGTTGTTGTGCTCCTGATATAGATCGCTTGGAAGCCAATGATTTTTGAGCCCTTTCGTATTCATCAGTAGCGATGAAAAGACAGCCTCCTTCCTTGCTATTCCCCACTTGTGCTGCGCGTAATAACCGAAGCGCAAGAGCTCGAGAGCATAATTGTTGTGGTTCCCAGCTTGAAACATAATCGTAATCCATTTCAAAATCTCCTCGAGACGTCCGATGTCCCCTGACTTGATGGCTGCACAGAATTCAAGGTATACAGCCATATCGCGCATGAATAACATGGCGTTGGCGTTTGTGGTGGAGAAATTGTCGAAAAGCGTTTCTCCTGGGAGGGTAAGCTGAAGGATTGTGATGTTTATTTCCTGCTTCATCGTCTCGTCCGACATCTCGCCGTGATCCCGAACGTACGTCTCCATCTTCTTTCGCCATAGCTGACTGCACATTGCTCGAAATAGGGTCCTCAAGAACTCGTCAGCTGTGTAGTAACATGGCATCTCCCGGCTCAGCGTCCGACGCTTAAGCACTGGAATAAAGTACGCCAATGACCCCGGAGTATTAACGCTCCCGTAGTGTGTGTTGAGGATGGTCGAACATAGAAGCATTTCCATATGGAATAGTTGTAATACCGGGATTGCCCACCGCATCTGGTCGAAATATGTGGCCTCGCATATATTGCGTTTCTGTGCGGATTGGACTCTGGATATCGTAAGATGATCACCAGCAATGATCATCTTTAAATTCTTGAAATAACCTTTGGATAAGTTCAGCGTCTGGCGCATGTTGTCAAGAACCTGGATGTTTCCTCCTACAGTCGACTGATCAATGTCCATGGCCGCAAGTTCGTAAGCTTCCGTCCGCTTTGGGACGAGTTGCTTGATTGTTGGAATTTTGAATGTCGATCTAAATAGCTGGTGAAACTTGTAACCGAGAAGGTTGTCGAAAAAATGGAAGCGAAAAACATGATTGAAATGAAATGCATCCTTCCGGCTTATCGTAACGTTGGTGACGCTGGGTTTAACGGGTGGATCGTCAGGGAGCCGTTCCTCGCCAAGCTGTTCGCCCACAACGATCGTTCCTGTGGTTGCGTTTTCAAAAAAGTCCTGATTATCTGTCCGTTGGTGGCGGTGGGTCACCTTACGGTTAAAGTTGTCATACAGGAAGTAGACTTGTTTCTTCCTTGCGACTCTCCGAACCGTTCTGATCTTGTCCAGCGCCAAAGACTTCAGACATGCGGTAGAGGTGGGATACGAGACACTTAACCCCATCTTGCTTAACAAATGAATCAGACGTTTTGGCGCTGTCAGTCCTCGAAGATATAATCCTAATGAAGGTCAATAGTATGATTAGAGCTACAACCCTGACCAGATGCTATATTACATTGATGAATGGCAAGGCTTCTTACCAATCATCATTTGTAGACGATTTGACTGCTGGTTCTTCATAAAGACCAGCATGCACCCCACGGTTACAATAAAAGAGCGCTGATCTTCGAACGGGGACGGGCTCGGCTTGCGTTCATCGTCCTCCCACTCTGAGTCTTGTTCCTCTCTATGCCATCGAATGTTTAATAAGTCACTGTCCGAGCCGGAGTCCGATGATAGTTCAAGTGCCTCATCCGAGTCAGGGTCCAGGTTGGATACTGAGAGCCACGCTGCTCTCGGCGCCATCCTGGGAGGTATCGGATCGGTGGACTCGATGTCGCGCGGTCTCCTGTTCTCTGGGTACGGCTTCCAGAGCCCTTTCTCTTCAGTTGTTGGTGTCATTAGCTTCAGAAGGTGTGTAAGATTCGGAGCCGAGTTCGCTAGCGACGCCCTCATACGGTCCAGAGAGAATGCCTCTACATTTTTACGGCTCACTTTCTTTGCTGGAAACCGAAAAGTGGTGTCCTTGCTGGCGTTTTTGAGGTCGGCCTGAACGCGCTTGCCCACGATTTCGATTGCCTCCTTAGCAAAGCTAGAGTCGTACTTTCCACCCTCCAACTTCATCCCCCAAAGGTGGAGTACCGCAGCAGGACCATCAGTGGCGCAAAATTGGTTAACCTTGCTCCTGATTTCTTCATGCTCGGAGTTGAAACTCTTAAATAGGAACTCGCGCAAGGAGAGGCCTTTGGTGGCGAGTGCCTTGAATATGAATAAAAGCGATTTGCTGTTATCTTCCTGCTGTTGAAACTTGGTCCTTCTTTCTCGATACTCCGCTGCCCTTCTTTCGACCCTCGCGGCAGCTATGGTGGCTAGGCAGAAAGAGTTTACGAAGGGATCATCTTGCTGGATAACAATGGGTTTGGGGGGCAAATCAGAAAGAATTGGGTCCATGACTACTGTAGAGACTGAAGTATAACAAGTGAAAGGACTGGGGCCGGAAGGTGGAGTAGAGAGTGAGAGAGGGTGTATTTTTTGCTTCCGTCATGCATGTCCATGCGCATGGGAAAGCCCTTAACAAGTTGCCTTTTTGGATTTTACGGGTCGCTCTGCCGATAAGTCTATCAATTTTCCCAGACCCTCATTTCAGTGGAAGCAGGACTGCGAGTCCTGCCCCACGTAAAATGAAGGGGCTGGATGCGAGACTAACCAACATGTAGGCAGTTGCTTAAATGCTGTATGTGAAAACGATACCCCTTAAGTAACCCACTACTAACACAGTACATGCTGAAAGCCCTGCTGGCACAGTTTTAGGATGAGTATTAAAAATGTATTTTTTTTCCTCTCCCCCCTCTCCCCCCGCCCTTTACCATATTTTGAAGTGTTCAAGTAAAAATCATGTAAATCATGTCAAGTCATGTCAACCATGTCAAATCATGTCAATAGCGCGCTACTAGCCGGGGCTGGCAACGTTGGCAGCGCTCTATTAGGATGACTATAAGAGCAGAGTCATGTGATGAAAAGTAAAACAGTAGTGATCAAAAGTGAAACAGTAGTGATCAACAGTGAAACAGTAGTGATCAAAAATGATGGGCCACTTCACTCCCCACTCCTACTTCCAGCATTTTTTGGGCCACTCCTCACTCTCACTTGGACAATACTCCCGGCAGCAAAATCATGAAGAAAAAAAAAAAAAAAAAAATTACAGCACAGAGTATTCCCATGTGGTCCCCCACCATAGTACTGACTCTGCCATCAAGTGTTTAACTGCGCAGATCGGACGGGATGCGGTGGTTTTACTTGTGTATGGCCGTAATTCGAAAGTATAAGTTCCTGGCAGGATGTTGATCATGACGGCGGAGGGTCTGGGACCCTTGCCCATCCACCATGATGAGCATAGTAGTTGAAAATCAGTTGAAAATCAGCAGCCATCTGCCATAGAGTGGAAAAAGTGCAGCCCATGCGATGACCGAAGATTATCCTATAAGCCTTATAAGCCTATATAGTCTACATTGGCAGAGCACATGATACCGTAGCAAGAACGTCAATGGTTCTATGTGCAAATGGCACGGATATCGACACCCGCTTTTTTCACACAAGTCCACTGCGCCAGCTGCAATATGGCACCCCTTAACTTCTCGAACCACAGAGAAAGAAAAAAAAAGAGAGAGAGATGTTGTTCTTTCGAACAAATCTATAGAACAATGGGCTTAATCTCAGCAGATCGTAGCAACAAGGCTACTCTACTGCTTACAATACCCCGTTCAATTAAAGTCGTCTGCAATGGATTTATCTCTTCCAATATTTGAAATTAACATTAGCAGGAGCCTCATGAAGCCTTTCCGCTCCACAAGACCACCCCACGTAATATGATTCAGGACCCGGAGGTCTATTCGTATTCAACTAAAAATCGGAAAAGGCGGTAATCGTCGCGTTCTAGCACGGATTCTGACTTAGAGGCGTTCAGCCATAATCCAACGGATGATAGCTTCGGGCCATTGCTTGCTCAAGCAGGCCCAAATACCAATTATCCGAATGAACGGTTCCTCTCGTACTAAGTTCAATTACTATTGCAACAACATTTCATCAGTAGGGTAAAACTAACCTGTCTCACGACGGTCTAAACCCAGCTCACGTTCCCTATTAGTGGGTGAACAATCCAACGCTTACTGAATTCTGCTTCAGTATGATAGGAAGAGCCGACATCGAAGGATCAAAAAGCAACGTCGCTATGAACGCTTGGCTGCCACAAGCCAGTTATTCATACCTACCTAGAAATTCACCGGCACCAATTCCGATTAAGCCACCAAAAATTCCCAAAAAAAGAAATAAAACTCAAAAATAACCTAAAATTTTTAAAAAGCCACAAATAACCTTAAAGGTATAGAAAATTGTTGTTGTTACTTCATGATCGCCTGGACATCGTGATGACGCAGGATTGTGGGCTCTCGCGGCGCAGCACCCATTCCAAAACTAAGCCACAAATTGTTCCGAAATCTTATCACATGACCTAAACTTCAAATCAAGCCAGAAATCTTTTCCATGTCCTAAAATACCCAAGATAATTTCCATGACCTATCATCCAGGAACTAATCCTTCTGTCGTGTTCCTCGATTGCTCCCAGGCAGGTTTGACCTACTGCGGTAGCTCAAACAGAGGAAATAAGGTGTATTGGGGGTTATATGGAGCAGGTGGAGCCAGACAGGAGAGGTGTTGTGCAACAAGAGGAGGTCAGGGTATGTAGGTTATGTGTATCTTTAATAAGGTAGGCAAAGTCTGGTCTTCTTGCAGAGGAAGGTAGCGTCTATTTATCTATGTCTGTGAGGGCCCGAGCAAGGTCGCGTTCCAGTCTCTTACGGCTTGGCGTTATCCTTGTTCTGGTCTCTAACGATGCGCCCACAACTCCTGTTACACTCTTGGAGGCATAGTACTTTGCGTAACGGATCTGTACTATTGCATCCTTCCCGTCCTGAAAAAGAAACCCTAGCCATCTTTTCTGCTTGCCTCAAATTCGGCCATTGCATTCTTCGCATGCTTGAGCGAGGACTTTGGTTCCCATGTGCAGTCGTCCATGGTGTATCCTTTCCAAGCGACTAGCCATTTTGGAGTCCTGCCAAACATTCGAAAGTCCAGAATCCTTTCTACCTCGTACTCTTCCTCGCCCTCGACCAGTTCTGGTGGCGGTCTGGGAGGTGTGCGGTCTTCGAATTCTGGGGGTGACTCTGTGTATGGCTTCAACAGGTCGGCGTTAAAGACGGGGTGGTGCCTCATAGTGTTCGGTAGATCCAACTTGAAGGCGTTGTCGTTGATTTGCTCGAGGATCTTGTATGGGCCAAGATACTTGGGCTCGAGTTTCTTGGACGGCCGATTGGCATGTGCAGCGGCTGAAATATTCTCTGCGCTGAGGAAGACCAAATCGCCGACAACAAAGGGAACTGGCCTGCGAGATTTGTCGGCCTGTGCTTTTTGCCTGTTCTGGGCGTCTATGATCGCGTCGTGAGCCTGAGCCAATGCGGCAGCTTGGGCGGTGACAAAGTCCGAGACTGACGGGACATTGGTAGCAGGCGGCTTCAGGAGGGATGTTGGGACGAGGGGGTCATGTCCATAGTTCAGGAAAAAGGGCGAGAAACCAGTCGACGGGTTGACGGAGTTGTTGTACGCGAATTCCATCATAGGGAGCAGCAGGTCCCAGTCCTTTTGGTTGTAGGAGATGTATGACCTCAGCATCTCTTCCAGTGTTCTGTTGGCTCGCTCAGTTTGTCCGTCCGATTGAGGGTGATAGGCAGTGGACATGTTCAATTTGGTACCCATCAGCTCCGTCAGCGTGACCCAGAACTTGCCAGTGAATCGAGTGTCCCTGTCCGAAATAATGGCTCGCGGCATGCCATGGAGGCGGAAGACGTGGTCAAAAAAGAGGCGGGCCACGTCGGCAGCGGAGTCCGTTGTGTGGCTGGCACAGAAATGTACTTGCTTTGATAATTTGTCCACAAACACGGTGATGGCATCAAAAGCGCGGGCTGTCTTGGGGAGTTTGACAATAAAATCCATCGAGATAGTGTCCCAACGTTGACTAGGGACCTCAAGAGGTTTGAAGAGTCCGGCGGGTCGTTGTAGCAAGGGTTTGTTCCGCTGGCATTGCTCACAGGAGGCGACATAGTTCCTGACGTCGCGTGCCATACGGGGCCAGTAGAAGTTACGACGCATGTTGTGGTAGGTCTTGTCAGATCCAAGATGACCAGCCAAAGGGGAATCATGAGAATCATGAAGAAGGGTGGAACGTATCTTAGTGTCTGCTGGGATGCATAGGCGAGTAGTGCCCTTGATATTGATCCAAAGCAAATCATCGAACACAAAGTGGCGGTCAGAGGGACTTGCCTGACGGCAGCTTTCATAGAGTGGGCTCAGGACACGGTCAACTGGGTAACACTCAATCAGGCGCTGCCGAATACCTGGGTCCAAACTGATGTCCATGGAGTTAATCTGACATGGGGTGGGATCCTGCACCTTATGATCAGGCCTCCGAGAGAGCGCATCTGGGACAATGTTGTCCTTTCCGGGCTTGTACCTGAACACGAAGTCGTATTCCTGGAGCAGTTCCATCCACCTTGCTTGTCGTCGAGTAAGGTTCGGCTGTGTTGGGAAGTGTTGCAAGGTGGCGTGGTCCGTATACACAATGAAGTGCGAGCCGTCCAAATAGTACCGCCATGTTTTGAGTGCGTGTACGACAGCCAAGAGTTCTTGTTCGTGCGTGGCGTAGTTCCGCTCTGCTTGGCTTAGTTTTCGGGAAGTGAAAGCAACTGGTCGTGATACTCCGTCGCTGTCGATCTGGAACAAGACAGCGCCGATCGCGAACCCAGACGCATCCGTTTCGACAGCAGTAGATAACGCGGGGTCAAAAATGCGTAGTACCGGGGCAGAGGTCACTGCTGTCTTTAACGCCTCGAATGCGTCTTGGTGGGTCTGGTTCCATACGAAAGGTGTATCTGAGCCTAGCAGAGCAGAGAGGGGTAACGCTAGGTCGGCATAGTGGTCAATATACTGGTGGTAGAAATTCGTCAAGCCAAGGAACTGCATGACGTGGCGCTGTGTAGTAGGCACTGGCCATTCCCGGATTGCCTTGACGAGCCCTGCATTTGTTTTCAGGCCGTCCTTGGAGATAACGTGTCCCAAAAACTCGGTCTCGTCCTGCATGAACGAGCACTTGGAGAGCTTGCAATACAGTCCCGCCTTGCGGAGCATGGCCAACACGCGTCTGATATCCCTGAGATGGTCCTTCCTGTGATCGGAGTAGATCAAAAGGTCATCCAAATACAGGACGAGACACTTGTCCAGGACCGGATCCATAACGTTCCGCATCATTGTTGAGAACGCGGCGGGCGCGTTTGTTAATCCAAAAGGCACTACGTTGAACTCGTAGTGACCGTAGCGAGTTCTAAATGCTGTCTTGTGTGTGTCTTCCGGGTGGACACGCATCTGGTGGTATCCCGACAACAGGTCCAGCTTGGTAAAGTAGCGAGCTGTTCGGAATCTATCAATTAGCTCGTCGATCCTCGGCAGAGGGTGCCGATTTTTCCGGGTGATTTTATTCAGGCCTCGGTAGTCCACACACATCCTGAGCGCTCCATCCTTTTTCTTGACGAAGAGTACTGGTGCTCCGTACGGGGAAGTGCTAGGAGAGATAAGACCCTTTTTTAACAGACCTGTTAATTGCTTTTTGAGTTCGTCCAGTTCAGCAATGGACATGCGTATCACAGGGCGAACAGGTGGGTCAGCGAAAGGGTCGGTCTCGATGCGCATGCTATCTCCACGGTCTGGTGGAAGGCCGTCGGGAAGCTCCGTTGGAAATACATCTGGGAACTCGACCTTTACAATCTCGCGCACTTCTTCGGGAAGGTCTGGTCCATGGACAGGTGGGGGTCTGGGGATTTTTACTTGAGCCAAGAATACCGAGTTGGCGGGGTCCGAAGCGATGGTGACGAGGTGGAGAGCCGAAATCGTCCGACTTGTTCTGGGTAATGGCTTGTCGAATCCAGTGCAATCCCAAAAGACAGGGGTGTCGTTGTGCAGGAACCGTAGCGCGTTCGTGCGCCAATCAATGATCGGGTTAACCTCTGTTAACCAAGGCTTGCCAAGGATGAGATCGTACTTCTGTAGGTTGTACACGATAGCAGAGACGTTGTTTTCGTATCCTTGGCGTTCTAAGAGGAAGGAAGCTTGGTTGTGGGAGAGGGTGGAAGAGCCGTTAGGTAGTACGATAGGGATGGGTGTGCTGGGTGTCAAAGCAACGTTGTTGTTTTTGCAAAAAGAAGAGCTGATCACATTCCCCTCAGCCCCGCCATCGATAAGGATCCGAGCGGGGCGACCGTTGACAGCGCCGATGAAGGACAGGAGTCGGCGGGCATGGTGGTGCTTGGTGATGGTGCCCACAAAGGTGAGGTGGCGGCGACCGTTGTGCTCGGTGTGGTGAGGCATTGTGAATGGATGGAGACGGAGTTCTTTGCGACGACGACGACGGAGAGCCTTTTTGCTAGGTAAGTTGGTGGCAACGAGTGGTTCAGGAACGGGTGAATTGGTGACAACGTGCGGTTCAGGAACAGCGACAGTGGAAACAGGGTTGGGAATTAAAGTCGTTGGGAGTGAGGGTGGCTTGTCAGTGAGGGATGGAGGGAATAAGGGAGATGAGGAAGGCGAGGGGAATGAGGAAGGCGACGGGAATGAGGAAGGCGACGGGAATGAGGAAGGCGATTCAGAGGTTGGTTGGAGATTCGATGACTTGGGGAGGGTGTGCTTGGGAGTGGTCTTGAACACATGAGAAAAGGGAAATATTTTATTGCTACTTAGCTCTGGTTGAAGACCACGCCCACCGGGGGCCAGGGCCCGTGGGGCAGAGGGCTTGTGGGCGAGAACGGCCTGGTTAGATTCTCGCCCTAGGCTTTTCCCGCGTCGTCGTCTCTTGTCTCCATCTCCACACTATTCACGTTGTAAGGGGTGTAAGGAGGGCTATTGCAGTTAGAGGCCATATGTCCTCGTCGTCGGCACTTGAAGCAGCCTCCAATCTTCATCAGTCTCGCTTTCTCTTGGGTGGTCAGCTTGGGCAGAGGGCGGCGCATGTTGGCGACGTGGGTCGAGTTCTGGCCAAGTGTCTGTGCGAGGCGCTCGATGTGGTTGAGCACGGTGGTAAGCGTGTCCACCTCCATGGCGGTCGTGTTCGTGGTCGTGGTTGGTGCAGGGGCGGGGCTCGCTGTGGGGCCATGGGGATGTAAAATGGCGTGCACGATCGCAGCTTGGTGCACGGCCTGTTCCATTGTCTCGGGCTGGCGCAAGCGCACCTCCTTGCTGGTCTCAGGCTCCAAGCCAGTGGTGTAAATGTACAGAGCCGTCTGTGCATCCATGGCAGGGATCAGGCGCAGAAGGCGGCGGAAGCGATGCGTGTACTCGTTTACGCTTTGGCCCTTTTGGCGCAAGTTGTTCAGCTCCTGACGTGCCGCAGCCACGGCGTTCGGCGGGGTGTGATAGGCCGTGAAGGCCGCCTCGAAGGCCTCCCATTTGGAATCTAGCTTTAGTCCTGACGATCTCCACCATGCCTTAGCCTCGCTCTCGAGGTTGACAGCGGTGTACTTGACCCAAGAGTCACGGTGAAGGTCGACGATGTCGAAGTATTCCGCCTGGTTGTCAATGAAGTTCAAACACGCATCCGCGTCGATTGCACCAGTATACGGCTTTGGTTTCGAGGGCTTGAGAACGGTGGCCAGGGTCCGAGCTTCGTCATTACGGACGAGGCGTGCTTGATCTTGCGCATTTAGTGAAGCGGTCGGCTGAGGTTGGGCGGCAGCGAGCGTGTTTGCAACATGGCTCACGATCCGGGCGAGTACTTCGTCGCTCAACTGTAAGTCGGCTAGTGCGTTCGTGGTGTCAGTGACTTGGTCAGTCATCAGGGGAGTCAGGGGGAAGGTTCTGGGTTCTGGGGTTCTGGGGGTTCTGAGGAGTCGGGGGAATCAAGGATGAGAATCAGAGGGTGCCTAGTCGATGGTGTCGGGGTGGATCGAATTGATTCCTTTGCTACCAATGCAACAAGAGGAGGTCAGGGTATGTAGGTTATGTGTATCTTTAATAAGGTAGGCAAAGTCTGGTCTTCTTGCAGAGGAAGGTAGCGTCTATTTATCTATGTCTGTGAGGGCCCGAGCAAGGTCGCGTTCCAGTCTCTTACGGCTTGGCGTTATCCTTGTTCTGGTCTCTAACGATGCGCCCACAACTCCTGTTACACTCTTGGAGGCATAGTACTTTGCGTAACGGATCTGTACTATTGCATGTTGTCGTGATCCTCGATTGCTCCCAGGCGGATTTGACCTTCTACGGTAGATTAGGCAGGAGGGAATGGGGCGTATTGAGGGGTGTGTGGGGCGTATGGAGCCGGACAGAAGAGGTGTTTATTCAAGTTAACAGATAGGGATCAGGACGAGACGAGGCGGACAGGCTATATATATGAGGTACGGATCTGAGATGCTTTAGGCGCATGGTCACCGGTCGTGACATAGTTCGTTCTCCAAGAAAAGGGGCGCATGGAAGCAAGGCAGGAAAAGGCATATAAGGCATGGCCAAATATACTATGACCCGCTCTAGGCTAGCCAAGGTCAAGGGCGTGGTAGATGCTATGTACACTCGTTGTCCGCGACAGGTGTTTATTCAAGTTAACAGATAAGGATCAGAACAGAGGCTAGGCGACAAACCTATATACTAAAATAACCCAGCCGCGGCGCGGGGTGTACCATGGTCATGGGTCGAGCCATAAGAAAAGGTCACTGGGTAACACAGGGATAACAGCCCGACTTAAGGTGTTGGCGACTCCCAATTTGTAATAGCAAGAGGACAAGAAGGTGTGGACCAGAGGAAGACAAGGGAAAGATCAGGTAAGACAAGGAAGAGGCCAGAGGAAAGACAAGGATACTAGGACAAGAGGAAGAGGCTAGAACGGATGAGGTTTATTATACACTGACGAGAGGGTATTTATACTAGTGTGTGAGAAGGCGAAGTAGTTCTAGAGGGCGGTGGCGAGGTGCTTTAGAGGGGTGAAGCAGGAACGCGTTGAGGGCGAAGTAGAAGAACATTCTACGATACTGTGACACAATTAGACACAAAGGAGGGCGTGGTTGCTGTCTGTGCTCGTGGCACGCGACACCTTCGTCCATACAGTATGGGACAAAACTGTCCGAATGTTTTTGAAATTTCACTTTGCCACGTGTTTTCTCGCGACATACTCTCCCGATGTCTTTCAAATCCTGTAGTTAGATAGATAGATAGACGCACGTATGGACTATGGATGTGCCAAGTATCATCGCCACTGAAGCACTGGCTACATAGAGATCACGTCATAACCATCGTCAATCATTCGGACAGTTTTGTCCCTTCATTAAAAAAATATTGTTTTTACAACAGGAATGCCAACTCTTATCGACCAGTGGCAAACTCCAAACTTTAATTACTGGCGATGATGATTGCAGCGAGCAATGCAAGAAGCCATACTTGGAGGCCAAAGACGTCATCGACCTACTCCCACATTCGAATACTCTCAAACCATGTGTCGTGATCCTGTATAGCTCCCAGGCAGGTTTGACCTTCTGCAGTAGCTCAAGCAGAGGAGAGAGGGTGGATTGGAAGTTGTGTGGAACGGGTGGAGCCAGACAGAAGAGGTGTTTATTCAAGTTAACAGATAGTGATCAGAACAGAGGCGGGGCGACAGAACATATATACGAAATAACCCAGCCGTGGCGGGGAGCGCCATGGTCATGGGTCGAGCCATAAAGAAAGGGCATCGGGTAACACAAGGACAACAGCCCGACTTAAGGTGTTTGGCGACACGCAATCAAACACAAAGGAGGGCGCGGTTGCTGTCTGTGCTCGCGGCACGCGACACCATGGGCGTGTGAAATGCACCTCAAAGTTTTCAAGACTAAAATCACCTGCATTCCAAGACCGGATGTCACGAAGTATTACGAAGAAGAATTTCTCAGTGCGTATGTTGGCCGAGCATCGCGTGAAGATGCTCTTCCTGAAATCTTTCCCGGTGAAGGAAGACTTCTTCAACAGCGAGTCTATGAACGACTTGGCAAGTTTATCAATTTGGAAGAGCTAAGTTTAGGACAACCAGACGTAATGGAGGATAATTATCAATAAGAGTGCCTTGAGATCACTTGGAGAGTGTACTGATAAACCTGCATGGGTTGAAGAAGCTGCAAGTGTTAGATGTCCAGGGAATGGCTCAACAAATTGGAGTCGAGGAGGTCCAATGGATGACGGAACACTGGCCAAAGCTGCGATCCATATGCGGCCTTTGGAACCATGGTGTCAACAAGGAAGCAGCAGATTGGCTAAGGTTATCTCATCCTTGGATCAAGATTCAACTTAATGCAGGTGTTGTCCTTGGATATAAAGTCCTGGAGCGATTGATCCATGATATGACTAGACACCGCGCCAATCTTTACTGATTAACTGCTTTTATGAACAATCATGTGAATCATTATATAAACCTGATTTTCACGCGGCATGCGTCCTGCACCGTATTGGCCAGATCACATGACAATAGTAGCTAGACAGAGCCCCAGGAACCGAACCTATTTAGATTCCGGTTCCTGGCGAATAAACAGATCCCTCTCTTGTCTCGTTACTTCAATTCCGGTTATATTTTCCACGTCCATACCTAAAAGCTATGCTGGTCCAATCTACCCCAAAGATTCTCAAAAAAGAGGTTCATTGAATCAAAGGCGTCGACCCTCCACATATGTTCTCCAAAGGTAAAATTAACACGACATCATCCACAGCAACCTCAGTGGCTCTCTGGTTGTAAAGAAGGTAGCGGTAACCATAGCTGCGGAAACGAGCTTGGAATCTGAGCTACGTCTCAAGGTTGGAGCTATGGTTTTGTGCACATCTAACATCAGTCCAAACCGAGGGCTGGTCAATGAAAACACTTGGAAGAGTTTGTCGGTATCATGACAGTGGAGCAGTGGAGATAGAGGTAGAGGGTGGTGCACGTTTCCGTATCGGGAAAGAGTATCGGAGTACTGGAAAAGGCAATCATGAACGGTGCCAGGTTCCCGTAATGCTATCTTGGGCAATAACTATCCATAAGTCCCTGTCACTGACTTTGTCCAGGGTGGCGGTATCTCTTTAAGATGCCTTCTCATCAGGGCAAGGGTATGTGGCGATGAGTAGAGTACGACTGCATCAGGATTTGTTTATTCTGGATTATGGTCTTTCAAAGATTCAAAGTGTTGCTCACACTGTTAAGGTTCGATTGACAAAAGCAGCAGAGGAGGAGAGAGTTTTAGGCGAACTGATCAAGGAAATCGCTGAGGAGAAGGGATCCTCTGAGGTCGATATGGAGAGCCTTGTCAGGAGACTGCTGGAGGAACTTGGCATTGTCGACTTCAATGAATTTGAGAAGTCGAATGACTGAATATTGATGGCAAAGTATAACAGCAGTACACAGTTCTGTAAGGTGATGTACGTGCGGCAAGTTTTCCAGCACAACTTTCAGTTGTTGTTTGTAACGAGAAAAAAAGGGGCTCATAATAAAAAGAGGCTGTGAAAAAAAGAGGCGCTGCAGTTGCATTCATAACGGTAATCCAAGTGTATTACTTGCCCACTGTTTGTTTCCGGTTCCGGTTGGTAAAAAGAGCGATTCATGTCATCAGCGATATCACCTCTGTTACGAGAAAGGTCATTGTAGAGCATCAGCTGCTCATCGTTCTGATGAGGGTGTTGGGAGGGCTGTACTGATCGATCGCTGGCCTATTTTTTTGGTGCACTTGATGCAAACGCAGACGCCTAAGCACGATGGGCAGAGTCCAGAAACCCTTCACGATACTTACAATTTGGTTTTCAGCGCACGATGCGTGCACAACATTGAAAATTACCCTCGAGAGCAATCTCTGGTTAGCGCCACTTTTGAGTCAAAAGCTGCTCTCTTCAAGAACTCATCTGAATTTAATCCACGTTAACAGATTGTATTGGTTCATATCTGAGTCCTTTGTCGCTGTAAAATGGTGTGGATATCTGCCCGTGCTTTAGACAATGCCTCAATAGCGTCTTTGAGAGCTTGGTCTTTTTTCTCAAGGATCTCACACCATTCGGCGTCCGTCGTGCTTGGCTCTTGACGTACAGTTGTTTGTTCCGCTCTTGTAGCAGGCGCCTGGTTGGGTCCAGTCGACTCTCCAACTTCTGAGTTGACAATCTGCTCTACTTCTAGCTGCCTAGTCCTCTTTCCAGTTGTCTTCCTGCGCGCGTGCGAGTGTGTCATAGAGTCACATGCACCTCCTCTGTTGTGGACATCATCTGATGGATTGGTGAAAAATGGCGTCCGAGGTGTTGTGTTGTGCGGCTGAGTGATGACAACGCTACCCCTTAGTCTTTGGCATTTCGTGCATAAGCAAATATCCTGGCATCTGGGGCATATGACAGAAGCTGACCGTCTGCTGAAAACATCGATCCAGGTTAATTGATAGTAATTGAATAAGCACAACTCACAGAAGTGAAGGCGGCAAGCTTTGACTCCTCTCTTGGCTGGTTTCGAAGGGCAGTGAGTAGGGCGCAAGTTCGTGCATGGAATGGCGAGATAGCCTTTTCTGATTTCTCTGCAATGATGACAGGAGAACTGGTAGAGAGCATGTTAATATGAATAGAATAATGATAAAGCGTGCCCTGGGCCCTGAGAAAACTGACTTACAGGAGCTTGGTACTTGACGTGCATAGATCTTGCATACGCCAATGATGCAGAGGAGTAGCTGTTGGATTTAGGGATGATGCTACAGTGCACATTTGCGTACGGGTTAGCATCGCACAGCCGAACAGATATTTTCTTGTGGTGCTGAATCTTACCAATTATTCCAAACATCGATCATTGCATCATAGCCATCGCATCCCAGGAGAATAGTGGACCCATTCCATGCATTAATGGCCAACGAGTGCAGTTCCCGTAGAGACTTCAGGGAGAATGACTCCATGAACGTCATAGACGTTATTCTGTGCTCACAGCCACGACCCAGAGCGAAGCAGCGCATGCAAAGGTCGTAGCTCACATCGTCATCAGTGCAATGGCGGCAGTGAAAGTGACGGTTCCAGATATCACAGAGGCAGAAATTGCAAGTCGCAGGTGCTGTATCCTCTGCCTTGCTTGGTGACTGAAAGACGCTCATGTGGACATCAAGGTCAAGAGTGAACCACTTTTCCTCTTTTAGTCCGTCCAAATCAATCCAATCCTCCTCTACAATAGCTCTGAAAAGAGCGATAAGCTCCTTGAATGAACGGCAAAAGGACATCTTCCGTACAGGAAAAGGGTCGGCTCCAGTTTGTAGTAGATTCGTCCAGTTTTCGAGAGCGCCTTTGATAACAGACTTTGTTCGGTAGACTTCTGGATTGTTGATCCTGGTTTACAGTTGACACGTATTAATAAATAATGAGTAGTTGAATGCGGCAGATTGAGCCACTCGTCTCAAAATGAGCTCACTTACTCTCTGTATCGCGGAAGCACGACGTTGACAGCTGCCTGTAGACAACTCGTTGTCAACCTATTCCAAGCAACTTTGATAGTCGCTTTTCCCTAGATGAGAATGAGAAGTCGCAACGATTAGAGGGGTTCGGGTGGATGTCGTGTTCATGTGTTCACTCTCGGCACTCAAATTCATACCAGGTTCGCCACTTGATGATACCCCAGGGAGGGAATCAGGATTAGATCACCAATACGTTGCTCCGTAACGTAAATTGGAAAGTCCGCTTTAGCAAGGTCATCCACAGCGATGAAGTAATTTTCCAGCTCGATATGTCGCCCCAAAGATCGAAAAAGAGTTTCGGCCTTGGCCTTGTCTTTCCTGGCAATCATAAACCAGATTGAGGATGATCCTATATGAGTTAGAAACATATTAATTAGTTGCTGTAGATACAGTTCACAACGGAAGCGATAGTTTGGTTTACAGTTCCATTACCGCTATCAGCCCATGCCATGATGTTGTGTCCAATTGTGCCACAGTGGTCGATGTGCGCTGGTGTCCTGTAACAGAGTTTTGCAGTATGAGTTATTAATAGTTGCCGTTGAATCTGGGATGGGTTTTCAAGTTCCTGCAAAACCATACCATGTGCCGTGCTGGCCGATGTAAACCAAAAGGTTCTCTGCTGCAGAGTCAGGGCTAAAGGAATCTGAGTAGAGGATTAGTTCGTAATTCGCTTCATTCCGCTGTCGGAGAACTCGAAATGTGCCACCTACTTAGATCGTTCTCTCCCCTATACGCGAGGAATGGTGGCATGATGTCGTCCATGAGAGACTTTTGCCACTCCTGAGGGCAAGTTAAATCCTTGGCATAGAGAAGAGTGCCTGACGTGGACTGGTCCTGCGTACTGAAACTGTTAAAGTTGGAGCGGCGAACAGTCGAGATGTAGTCTCTCATTGTGATGTCCACATCGACCACGTTGCGATGATCCCGGCAGGTTATAACTATGAAGGATTCAGAATGTTTAGAGGCTGCACATTGAACGCCCCACGAGGATGGGCATATCAAGAAACTTTACCATCCTTTCCATGCTTTCTCGTGAGAAAAGTGAATGTGAAGAGCGCTTTCTTCCAAGCGGGATGCTCGTGCCATCCCTCCAGGACAAGAGGGACACCATCCTTGGACACAGCATCAACTAATTGAGCGATGTCGATGTCTTCATCCGTGCTGCAAATGCGGGGGGTGGGTTCAAACGGGGGGCCCTTGGCGATGACGGCACTGTAGCATAGTGATGGGAGATCAATGGATGTTTGCTTGGGAAGAGGCGATGTGTTCATCATAGCTCGGATGCGCGAATAAGCGGTGCGGGGGAAAAAAAAGGAAAAATAGTGCCCAGTGGATGGAAAAAAAGTGCCCAGTGGGTGGAAAAAAAGAGCGGGCTGGTGAATGGAAAAAGAGAGGACTGGTGAAAATCGAACCAAGTCCATGAGCCAAAGGGGCCATAATTCCAGCTCTTGTCCTTTGTGACAGCATCATCGAGCACCCTATGGAGATAATCCGGGTTCGATTCCCGAGGAGAGAAATATGCGTTAAGGTACTTGGTTATTTATTTCAACTACTCGAAGACAACTCAATTTCACGGGATTATGTATCTAGCCCCTCGGCGTGTTGCATCCACTTGTTGATTTTATCAATCCTGTTGTTGAAATCCCGAAGGTGCCTGCGTGATACTTTTGCTATTTTCTCAAGATCGTTAAGCATGCTACGCGATGCCTGTTCTCGTGCCGGTCCAAAAAGCTCGATAGAGTTTTGAAGCAAGTCCAAGGTCGCACGTCGTTTGTCGTTGTTGAGCTTGCGGATGGCATCTTGAGCTTGGTAAATCAAATGAATACGCTCGGATGACTCGCGCCTGTCTTGATCGGGAGAGCAGGTGTTCGTCGTAGAAGATGAGGTACGGTCTTGTTCTGGGGGGCTGCCAGTGTCTCCATCCATGAAAGAAATGATGCGCCTGAGTTTTCGAGCCGCAGCATGGTTGGAGGATTCGGGGGTGCCTTGCTCGCTCTGATCACTGGCCTCGTCAGCAGCGGTGGGGTCCACTGAGTGGTCGTGGCGGTCCATTTGAGGAGGGAAGCAGACCCTCTTGGTAAAAGACGCCGGATGAGATGAGCATGGAATGATGTCTTGTTCTGGTGTGTCTTCTTCCACGAAGGAAAAATCACGCTTGAGTTTAGGTGTTCGAACCATAGCGGCGTCAGAGGGATCGGGGGTGCCTTTCTCACTCTGATGACTAGCCTCACCAGCGGCGGCAGAGTTTACTGAATGGTCGTGCTTGCTTATGTTGTTGGAAATGACGGCGGCAGCACACGGAGCTGAGTCTTTCGCGTTGAAATTGACGTCACGCGGTGGTTTGTCCTCAGGTAGGGCTGTTCCTGATTTCAGAACCGTGGATATCTCTCTGGAAAATTGCTGCTTGACTTTATCAGAGATGGAAGACTTGACTGGAGGAACGTAGTCGAGTTGGAGTGTTTCGATGTCCCAGGCGGATAATAGTGCAAGTGAATCCGGAGTGGTGGCTTGATTTCGAGCATGGTCTTGGTCTTGCTGGCATTCTGGAGCGCCACTGTTCTCGATGATGATGTGAATGTAGCCCTCAGATGGAGGTTTCGGAAATATAGCAGAAAGACGATCCGTTGACATTAGGAGCTTCTTATCCGTGGCACTGACATCAGAAAGTAGGACCACTTTGTCGTGATGAGTCGCTTCATCGATCAGGACCCTCCAAAGTCTGAGGCTGATTGCCTCGATGTTCTTGAAGAGCTGAAACTGCTTAGTCTTGATGCTGGTCTTGAGGTCATCAACAGTAAACCCGTTAGAGATCTTGATGCAAAAGGGGCTTGACGACGGCTGGCCATCGATGATGCAGAATACAGTGATCAGTTTTGACGAGCGCCTGGTCATCTTGGGGGGAGAGTTTAGGGATTTGAGCATTTTGAGTTAGAAGGGAAAGAAATACACTATGGGAAAGAAATATGAGAAAGAAATATGGTGTGACGCGACTGTAGAAAAGGGCGATCTTTATAGAACTTTTATTTGAATAGTCAGTTTCATTCAAATGGTTCACGGTTGATTGAAGCAATGAACTTTATATAAGCGCTCGGGCAACATGTTTGTATGATTTCAACTACTGTACTATTTCAAAAATGTTAACCCAGTCAGGGACATCAGCGCTCACGTAGCCATTCCTTGAAGCTTCGGAGATAAAGCCTTCAAGTCCTCGTATTGAGGTGAGTTTTTCCCTCCGGTGTTGTGCATTGATTGGGATCCACCAAAGCTGTAAAACCCCAGGGCCAATATTCTCGAACTCTTCCTCCGCTGCATGCCAAATGAGTTCCTTTAAACGGGCCACAGTGTCGCAAGATGCCGCTTCCACAGTGAAGGGTTCCGAATTTGGCTTCCCCTCAACAAGACACATGAATCTCAACTTCTGGTGAAACATGGCGATTGCTGATAGTATGAAAGGAAGAAGGGCCGGAAGTAGGATTGTAAGCATAGACAAAAGTATGCATGGAGACTGGTATTACATCTTTTTATACTTCACTGCAAGATACAATTAGATGTATATTTGAATGAGAAGCGATTGCCGCTTTATCCAGACTATGGACATTGACTGAAGCATACTGAATTATCAAAACAGTGGAGGTATCCAAGCAACAATACGGATCCGGTCTGCGTTCACTCTACGGTCCGTTCCTATCCAAGCCGGAAACACTTGGCCAACGAGCGTCGTGTCACGAAGGAGGATTGCCCAATTGTTTGCGAGAAGCATCTCCAACGAGATGAGCTGGCCGGCAGTGTCGATGGACACCAGACAAAGTCTCATCGTATCAGTAGGTGTATTCCAGTCCAGGCTTTGCTCTACATGTAGCAGAATGAGGTCCTTCAAGCCGGCAATAGTGTCCATGGTTGACGTTTCAACAATAAATCCATCTGAGGAGCAGTCTCCATCAAATGCGCACCGAATTTTCAGGGTACTGTTGGTTTGATTCATGATAAAATAGCCTCAAGAGTTGTTAGTGTTCTGTAGAAGTTTATGTAGCATTTTCTAGAGAATTGATTTATACTTCCACACGGCATTATATGATGCTAATTTTCTCCCCATCTAATTTTGCATCCGCCATGTGTAAAGACTAGCGCTGGACTGGTGATGCTTTACTACCTCCAGATTCTTTCGTCCACTATGTTACTCATAATGCAACGGATGATACACACAAAATTTGTATAGAAGCTAGGGGGCCAAGAGAGTGCATAAGCTATCGCACTTGTCACAGAACGCAGATCGCCATATCCACAGATGATACAGCCAATGGAGCTTACAACACCCGTAGGAGCGGTTGAATAGATGATAGAGAAGGCACTTTTGCATGCCCAACAAAGAAGGGCGTGGCACTATCAAAAACATATGATGCAGAGAGCACACATGCATCCCTCTGACGGCATGCATGAATATCCTTTGCTATCTTTTTGTTCGCCCAATCACCTTTTGCCACTTTTTTTGTGTCTTCTCCCTCTGCCTTCTATGCATGCATGAATGTCCTTTGCTATCTTTTCGTGCGCCCAATTCCCCTTTTGCCACTACTTTTGTGCGTCTCCCTCTCCCTCGCCCTCGCCCTCTGACGGCATGCATGAATGCCCTTTGCAGTCTTTTTGTGCGCCGAATTCCCCTTTGCCACTTCTTTTGTGAGCCCTCTCCCTCGCCCTCGCCCTCTGACTGCATGCATGAATGCCTTTTGCAGTCTTTTTGTGCGCCCAATTCCCCTTTGCCACTTCTTTTTTTCTCTTCTCCCTCGCCTTCTCCCTCTGACCGCATGCATGAATGTCCTTTGCAGTCTTTTCGTGCGCCCAATCCCCTTTTGCCACTACTTTTGTGCGTCTCCCTCTCCCTCGCCCTCTGTCCGCATGCATGAATGTCCTTTGCAGTCTTTTAGTGCGCCCAATCTCCCTTTGCCACTTCTTTTTTCTCTTCTCCCTCGCCTTCTCCCTCTGACCGCATGCATGAATGTCCTTTGCAGTCTTTTCGTGCGCCCAATCC
Organism: Mortierella alpina; assembly: GCA_029449245.1. Classification (NCBI taxonomy): domain Eukaryota; kingdom Fungi; phylum Mortierellomycota; class Mortierellomycetes; order Mortierellales; family Mortierellaceae; genus Mortierella; species Mortierella alpina. The sequence goes on along the minus strand of JANATF010000022.1, from coordinate 249,584 downwards.
CCTTTTGCCACTACTTTTGTGCGTCTCCCTCTCCCCTCGCCCTCTGACCGCATGCATGAATGTCCTTTGCAGTCTTTTATGCGCTCAAATCCCCTTTGCCACCGTTTTGTTTTCCTCCCCTGATATGTGTATATAATATAAGCACTGTATCTTGTGGTCCGCATTTGCCTTACTACAAACGGCGATATGAATACTCCTCTACCTTTTATTTCTACAATGCGTGCTACCTATGATGGACCCACAAGAAAGCGTCTTTCAGAAGCCGACTCTGACCATGGTGCGACTTCTTCCCAAGAGGCTGACGGGTAAGGTTCCCTGTGTCTTTGCGTCATGGCTTGCCTATGTCTAAAATGAAGAGTGCATTTAATCAATTCTTTCCGCATCTTTGCATGTTAGTACCTACGAAGGGGTGTCTGCTGGTATCAATGCAAGGCGCAAGAAACGACGTCTTACAAAGCGCAAGTTTTCACTACCGCTCAATGCAAGCACACCAGGCGACGATCCAACAGCAGTTGATGCTATGTCCGTTACTAGGGAAATCTCACCCATATTTGAACCGTCTCGGGCCAACGTACCGCAACATCTGCTTTCGATTGAGAACAATCGTACTTTAGACGGATATCCGCAGCGCTCGGATATGGAAGTGATATCCCTAGACGAGTCAGACGACACTACCCTAAACGACCCCGCTGACTTCCCTGTTACGATTGCCAATACGAGTACATTGACACAACATCCTTTGTGCGACGATTTAATTGCAAAGCTTGACGTTTATCAACAATGGCTGGAGAATGCCGTCCTCCTCAATGGCGAGTCCTGGATCAGTCGTTATCGTGAGCATAGTCGAAAAACGTTTCGCAGGTCGATTGCCAACAAGGTTCTACAAACAGGTGATCTTTTCGGAGACGAATCCGAAGCAAGGATGTTCGAGATCTTCAAGACACGATGGATTAAAGCTGAGGACCGCAGAAAAGGGGCTCAGGCAGCTCAAGACGTGGCTACACAGCGCAAGCGTGACCTCAATGAGGCAAGAAAGCAGCTCTTGGCAGCCCACAGCGCGGTTAAAAAAGCCGCTGCCGCAGTTGATGAGGCCAACACGTTGTCTGCGGCAGCTGAGGAAAGCTTTAAAGAATCAAAGCGTAACCTGTTTCCCTCGTTGTCATTCTGTGCATAAACATAAAGCTCTTTTTGCCTTAAAAGATATTTCGGTGACGTATTATTTTTTTTTGCTGGTGTGTGGTTTACTATGGCTTTCTCATGAAATTCTTGATGCAGTAATCTTACTCAATGCGAAAAAACTGTTGCAACTTCGGCTACTGCAAGAAAGGCCTACTCGACAAAGACGATTCTTCTCTGTCTAAAGCGGAGCGAAGACATCTCCAACGGTTCCACGAGCAAGCCGAGTATACTCTCGTTCTTCAAGGCGTTGTGATATGCTTCCGCAGGGATGAGGACAACGACATGGCATACGTGTGTGTCTGTGGTTCGCATCTGGCATGCACCGATACTCTTAGCGTCCATGTGCTAGGTTTGACATCAACAAATCGCTCAGGATGTTCCAAGATTACCGACGAGTTACAACAAGTGAGGTTGCTCAGGAAACCTTTGCATGACAAGACGAGCCCAAGGCCGTTCAATGCTTGGCTTGTTGATGAGACACTGCTTCCTGCGGATGAAGCGAGTGATCACCAACGATTCCTCGATGAGAACGAGCAAGAGTTGCAAGAGGCGATGGAAAGACTTCGCAAGGCCAAGATGGACATAGAAAGACTTCGGCTGGAAAGAAACCGTCGCAGTGCGTACAACTGGCCATATACCCGTAGATAAACAGTATCATTAAACCTGCGCTATACTTGATTGCTCGTCTTGTATAAACGGCTGAAATAGTGTATAGTTTTGTTATTTTATTCACAAACTTATCCTCTTGTTACTTGGCGAAGAACTCGCTTTCCTGGAATAGGCGTCGCGAGCTGGTATCTCATCTCGCATCCGTGACCATAGCCAAACAAGCCTTTCCAATACATATTTGGCTTCGTCCAGCCATTTGGTCTTGTAGTTGATACTCCGGTCTAGTTCCGACATCCTGTACGTCACGCTCTCGTCTTCATGCAGAGTGCATTCGAGGAAGAGCCACTTTTCCGCATCCGTCACGATCCCATACGACCTCGTCTTCATCGGCTCCTCTTCATCTCCATCGACATCTGTTGGACTGCGCTTGCGTTTCTTTGCTGTCGTCAAGGCCGACTCAAGCTGTACAATGTTCTGAGCCACACCTTGCTTGAAATCCTCTCTCTTCACCTCCGTTACGCCAAGAGTGAGGTTGTCATTCTTCCGTGAATGTACCGAAAAGTCCACTTCGCCATTTCCTCTACGACCGCTGAGATTTCGTTGGGCGGCAAGGACCAGGTCTTCCTTGAATAGTCTTGTTGCTTTCACTAGAAAAGCACCGACTATCATTGATCTAGTCGCTTCGTTTGCACCTAGCAGGCTCAACACGTCCACCATTGATTCGACCTCATCGAGAAGCTGAGCCAGCATCTTCTTCTGAAACTCGGAGACCAGTGGAGTAGCCTCGATATCTGTGAACGCTGGAAGCACGTCAAGACCGGGGTCAGCTGAAAGAGAGAGGTTATATTCCGCGCAAACATCCTTGAACTTCCATAAGGAGAAGCTCTTGGTAGGAGTTTCCAGAGAGATAGTGAGTCTGGCCTTGGAAGTTGTCTTGGCGACCTTGAGTATTTTGCGAAGATCCTCGTTGTCGCGGATGAGTTCTGGTTTGGGTTGCCCATTGTACACGAATATTTCCAAGTAATCGTCGTGAGCGTACTGGGGGTATAAGTCGAAAATGTTTTTCTTCAGGTCGTCCAGAGTCGCCGTATCCACGATGCCACACCACGAGAACGCGACTTTTTTCTCAGGCTTGACGACGATTCCGATGCCTGTTGCATTAGAATAAAAAAGTGAGTAATTGGAATCTGAATCACACAGTCGCGGTACACTATGTGTTCACTTACTGAAGGATGAATCAAAGACATCAGAGAGTTGTTTCCGCAAAGCGGCAATCTCTGGGTGTAGGCCTATACCATAGAACAAAGAGATTAAGAAATGAGCACAAGCTTTCCCAGCTGATTCACGAGCTGCAGCAACCGAGCATATCGTTACCTGATGGAGGGGGTGATGGGCGTTGGACAACGACAAGATCTGATTTCTTTGGTGGTTCATCACCGAAAACTGCGGAGATATCGATTCTTGGATTGAGCTTCTTCTTTTCGCTTAGTGCATCGAGCATGAAGGGAGCCTCTTCTTCGTCGTCCGAGACTGGGACAGACACCTTCCAGAGGGTGAGACTGTTGGCTGTGATATCGTCAAAGGCAGGTGCTTGTTCGCTCTTGATAAGCTTCTTGAGGTCGCCCACAGTATCATCAGGGGAAACCTTGATAGGGAATGCGTGGGAAGTGGCTTCCCCATCCACAAGACAAAAGAGTGATATTATGTTCATGTTAGATCGATCGTGAGCGCAATGGCGGTGGTATTGTAGGGTTGCGAGTAATAGTGGCGTGATATTGTATGCCAAGGAAGCGGTGTGCTTGAGGAAGGGGGAACTCGGCGGTGGTGTGATGATGCAGCATGGAAACATGCATAGGATGTAATCGAGTTGACCGAAAAATCTCCAGTCTGACGTCACGGTATTCAAATCCGGTACACTGCAACTTTAATCAATTGAAAAAAACTCATCTCAGCACACACTATCTACTATCTATCATGTCCTTGGTTTTTTAGAACGGTCTTCATCGTCATCATCATCGTCGCTATCGAGATCGCCAGCTGCTCGTTTTCCGGCCCTTTTGAGCCTGTCAATAAACATGACATGTTCCTTAGGAAATATATGACCAAAATTGACATCACTGACTCGTATTACGACCTGCTGTACGCCACTTGCGTCCTTCTCAGGAACTTCAACGACTGGTGGCAGCTTGGGACCGCATACCATGGGGTATGCAACCACCATGCTGATGTAGATGTTGTCAGGGCAGTAGTTTAAGAAATCATCGGCGTGGTCTTGGATGCAGGGCGCCGAAACCGTGGCCAGTGCCTTCTTCCACAGCTTGTTGTAGAGCTTGGCTGAACTGTCACGCAATTTCATCTATTAAAAATAGCGTTGGAAGTCGTATAGGTGAGTACAGAGCACAGTGAATTATCACTCCTATGCCAAGTGATTGTGCCTTTAACGTACCTGCACAAACACTGGCACCATCCTGCGACCGTCGATTCGGATGAAGAACACCAGATCTGGACCCGACGGCTTGCTTTTCGGGAAGAAGAAGGGAGGGACAGGCGTGTTCTTGCGAGTTGACTGCTGCTTGACATGAGCGTTCATAAACTCCCCCAATGACATCGACTCGTGGGTCGTACCTTTCAGGAGTGCAGGTTCTTTCCAGCCAACAATCTCAACCTCGCCGACAAGATCAGGACACATCTCCGAGATCGGGGGCTGGTGCGGCCAGTCAGAGAGACGTCGCGACTTGAACGTCTCGCTGAAAACAGACATCATGTACTGCTCGAAAATATTCCCCTGAGCGGCTGCCCCTGTCCGATCCATCAACTCCTTGAGAGCTACCTGAAATCCTGGGTCTGTTGCAGTGAAAAAATTTTCGAGCGACTTAAATACAAAAGGCTCGTCGACAACAGTGACCGCATTATGGTTGACGATCTTGATCCGACCAAAGGCGCGTTCAACCAAGGCTGCATTGACACTGTCGATCTCAAGCGTGTTTTCGCCCCAAAAGCAGCGCTTGTAAAAGTAAAAGGCGAGAATGTCGAGGACGGTTTTCACAGACTTGTCACGGCGCACGCCTTTGTGCTTTTGGTGAAGGCGGTTGAGCTCATGGCATAGATTGCCTTTGATGGTCCTGTGCTCCCATGAAACGAGCCTGTCTTCCGTGTCTTCGATGAGTGCCCTCCATGTACCATGCTCGCTCAGCTCCACGATTTTTTCCCTAGAGACAATAGGAAAAAATATATAGGATAAGCGCATGGTCTTGTAGGAACCTTTTCCAGTCATTGTCAGGAATGAATACGTACAAAGCAACAATCGCAGGTCGGTATCGGCCCACAAACTTGTCGAACAGCATGTCGAGTGCGTCCTGCGGAAGACGCTCGTCAAAAGCCCGCCTTGATTCGTCGTCCAACAGGCACCTCCGCACTCGAGACACGTACGCCTTGATCGAATCGAGAGAAGTCCATCCTGGAAACTCAATGTGCTTTTTTTTGGATATGAAAAAAATTCAATCATATATTCCACAAGAGAATTGGAGAAGAGATGTTAGGGAACTTAACAGTGACAAACAATGAACAGAAATGGCAATAAAAGCATACACAGTGTCAACCACGCGGATTTCCTTACCTCAAAGTTGGTTGAATTATCCTTCAGGCCTGAGCCAGAGCTCTGAACCCAGAAAAGGGTGTTCACACTCAAGCCTGTTCCACATGTAACTAGAGTAAGCTGATCGTCGCCGATGTTCCGAAATGCATGTAGGATGGGAGACAGAAGGGGTCGTGGGGTTTCGTCCGAGGAAGACATCGACTGGAATGAGTCATTGAACTCATCGCCAAGGAACTGTGCCTCGTCGTGGACCACAAGAAGCCTAGTGTCATCCTTGATATTTGGTAGACCACCATGTCGGATAACATCGAGCCTCGTAATCTCGAATACGGTGCGGACCAAATCGGAAAGGTCGCCCTCTGAGTGATGACGAAGGGTCAGAAGTTGGCGGAATAAACTGTTGAACACGTCCTTGAATAATACGTGAGGGCACACTTGTAGAAGCATCCATCTTGCGCTCGTAAATGTCTCGCTGCTGCCAGAAACATTCAAACAATGCTTGAAGATGAAGAGACGAGAAAGAAAGAGCAAGAGCGTGATCTTTCTGGCAAAGGCGTTATTGGCTTGTCGGTCAACAATAAACGATGTCCGGGTACCATGCAAATACGACTGGACGGTGGAGTGAAGGGTGAGCACATCTGATGATCCCCAATCGTCGCTGGAGGCATTAAAGTAGAACCCCCAGTGTTGCGAGAGAAGCTCAATCACAGCTCGGGTTTTGCCGCACCCACTGACGCCGAAAACGGGAATCAATTGACGATTATTGTCCTTAACCATGTCAAGAATAGAAGTCGATGCGAGGTTCCTTGATACCGAGTCAGGCGCTGAGGGGTCGGGAAGATCCAGGAAGAGAAGGCTGGGCCGTGACTCACTGGGTTTGCCATAGTTGCGTCGCCATGCTCTCGGCAGGCCCCGAATAGGTCCAGTAGTTACTGGGAGCGCGCCCTCGCCTCTCACAAATGCGTCGAGAAAGTTGGTTATAGGTCCGGGTGCAAAGAATTTGTCCGTGATCTTTTTGATGTCCACGTGGAGGTCGCCTACTTGCATGAGAAAAGAAAGTGTGTGAGGCAGAGGAAGAGACAGGGAGATGCAAGTAATGAGAAATGAAGAAATAGCAGTTGCGCTTACCAGAGAGAGGGGTACCAGGACGCGAATCATCCGAGAGATAGCCAGGGAGTGGAGTAGAGGCACGGATGGGGACGGGTGCCTGGACTAAAATATGCAATTGGAGGAATGAAATAAGGTTAATCCAAAGAAACAAGCTCACGACTTGAGCGAGAGCAAGCGCGTCAACATTACCTTGAGGAGGGCGCTGGACGATGATGTGAATGGTTTTCTTCGGCGGTTGTTGCTCAAACACATCGGAGATGTCGTCGGTAGGGTCGAGCTCTGTTGGAGAATCAATACTGTTCAGAAGAACGGGCTGGTGCTTGTTGGCCGCAATGACGGGGTGGGCGACGCGCCAGAGGGTGAGTTGGTCTGCATCGATGTCACTGAAGGCATTGGTTTTCTCGGCCTTTATGAGCTTCCGGAGGTCGTCGACTGTGTCACTCGAAGGAACCTTGACAGAGAATGCGCTGCAGGTACCCTCTCCATCAACAAGACAGAACAGGGTCAGGTGATTGTCGGTCATGGTGTTGCGAAGCATCAAAGGAAAAGAATGGTGGAAAGAACGTGGGGCTGTAAAGAGAGAGTGATGGAAGAGTGAGATGAAGAGTGAGCCAAACGTAAAAGAAAAAGAGGAAGAGATGCAGGATGCGGGTATAAAAGAAAACGAAAGAAAAAAGGCGAAGGACGAGGAAAGGGCGTGGGAGTGGTGGCAAAGGCGGTGAAGATGTACATATATGATGGCAAAGAGACGGGCGTGGGAGCGGTGGCAAAGTAATCCGTTATTTCCTGTATGGAATGGAAATAATTATGTCGACGTCATGGTCTTGCGTGATTTTTTTGCCACCACCACTTTCCTCTCACCATCAATCCTCTTTCCAACCTCATCCCCACCCTCACTCCTCCATTTATATATATACCCACCCTTTTTTCTTCACTACCACACTCGTCGTCGTCCTTCTCTTTCCCTTACTCCCCTACTCTCTTCGTTATCCTTCTCTTTATACCGTTCTCTCTGTCGCTTCATCCTTCCTAAGTCCACACGCGTCTCTCCATCCTTCCTAACACCACACGCGTCTCTTTCGCTCTCTCTCTCCCTCTCTCGGTTGTTAGTAAGTGATCGAAATAATCGATTTTTCGTTTGCACTGCTCCTACTGTGCCTCTGAGGGTGGGACATACGGCTCAGACTGTATATTCATACGGATGCGGACTCTCAGCCACTGTCCAGAAAGCCTCTGCGTCTGGTTATGCTCATTGTCGCTCATCTGATGCCTCACAGGTGCGGGCAGAGATGGAGTTTTTTTTATTATTGTTCCTACTGTGTTTCTGAGGGTGGGACATACGGTTTAGGCTGTATATTCATACGGGTGCGGACTCTCAGCCACTGTCCAGAAAGCCTCTGCGTCTGGTTATGCTCATTGTCGCTCATCTGATGCTTCATAGATGCGGGCAGAGATGGAACTTCTTGATCAGTTCAGGTTGATTATTTGTGAACGTTGTATGCGATGCCTCGATGATTAACTTCAGTATTCGAGATATCTTATTAGGGATGAAGACTTTCAAGGAATTTGTACTTGCCGATAGTCATGGGCATACCACATTTGAAAAGATGTATTCTTGCTTTCTAGCCTTTGTTGGTCGTGAACGTGGACGAGGAGACACCTCTGCAAAGGATTACAAGCTCAACGCTGTGAATGGGAGTTGGTGATGGTTAAGCGTATGGGTTGTTAATGTGAATGGCATGGAGGGGGTCTGTTTTTCTGTATTCTTGTGGGGAGCCCTCAGGTCATAAGGGTTGCTAAGCCGCTGACCCACACGCTGCTCGCACTTTAAAAATATATGACTTAATTTTTATCATATCGTGACCTGTATAGTAAAATTACCTATACAGTAGAAAAGAAAAGAACCAACCTGAGACTAGTGAAGATGGAGCCCGTGAGCAAAGACACGAAGGATGAATAAATGAATTGAATTATTCGCGTTCATGGTGGTGTATGAACGCGATGGCAAGACGTGAGTGGAAAGTACTTTTCTACATGTAGTATTCGGAAGGACAAATACAGGTTCTTTCTTCTGGACAAGGCTTTCAACAAGAAATACAGAAAAGTATTAGTAGACCCCCCAACAACACTACCAGTGGGTGACGTCACCAAAGTCAGGTATAGTAGTTGCTGGCAGCACTCACCGATAATGCACCTGGGCATTTATTCTTTATTTTTTCATCCCTTCTCCCCACAGAGGATGCGAGGATGAAAGGGTGGAGTGGCAGCAGTTGTACTTGGCTATCTTTTTATGCGCTCAATCGTCGACTGCCACCTTTTTCAGACCTCTTCCCGTCGCCCTCCCCTCTGTCTGGATGCATGAATTTCCTTTGCTATCTTTTGGAGCGCTCAATTGTCTTTTGCCACTATTCGTCCCCCCTCCTTCGCCCTTCACTGCATGCATGAATGTTGTTCGCTATCTTTGGCACGCACGATTGCCCTTTGCCTATAACGCATGATAGAAACGAACAAAGTAGGAGAGTTAAGGGAATAATGATGTGGATCGTGTCTTCAAGTGGAGCCCCAACGAACAATTCGGAAAGACGATTCGTGGGCGGAAATTTCTTCTTGTCAGAGAGGGCATCAGGCGTCATGGACGTCTCCTCCTCGTCGTCCGGTATCGAAAGGGACACCTTCCAGAGTGTGAGACTATTGGCATCGATGTCGCTGAGGTCATGAGCCTTCTTCGCCTTGATGATTTCCTTGAGGCCACCGATTGTCTTGGAGGCCTCGATTTCGACAGGGAACGCGTTGGAGGTAGTTTCTCCGTCAACAAGACAGAACAGGGTCCAGTGGTTGTCGGTCATGTTGTGTCTGTGTAAATGATAAAGGACTAAACTATTGTGGTCAAAGGGTTAGGAATAAGGCGTGGGATGAAAGCAATGGTCGTGCGAGCCCAAGTAATCGCTTGATTATTTCCCTGTCTTCGTCATCATTGTTTCCTTGCACAGTCGTTAAATTGAATGGATGGATGATGGATGGATATGTAGCCCTTCGCTGCTAGTAAACACGACTCTCTTCCACCTCCATCAGACACCCGAAAGCCATGATTGACGACCACCTGAAGCTGTTCTGCCTTGTCAGTGGAGAACCAACATCCCATGCTTCCCTGTCAAGACTAATGCTGATGACACTATCGGCGACCTCAAGAAGCTCATCAAGACCGAGATCCCTGGCACGTTTAATGGCGTTGATGCGTGCCGTTTTCCGCACACCAGCCTTATTTGTGCTGTTGTCCGATGTGTGTCAAAAATGGACGTTGATCGTATCCTCCCACTGCGCACTTCAAGAGAATGCATGCTTCGATAACACGGTTGTTGTCCAAAAGGGTCAGGTTTTGAGGATTTGCGTATCAGTTTCAAATTGCCTTTTATGCGGCGCAAATGTCTCAACGCCAGTGTGACTTTTTGTCTTGATTGCTTAGGAATTCCGAACATGGCAGCATTTCTATCGTCTTTCTTTCTCATCACATTTTCCATGCTTCCCATCATCATACCATGTCATCACCTGCTACTCCTGTCTGCCTTGCTGATCTCGAGGCCAACGCTTCCGCCTCGCTGCCGCGCAACGCTCTGGATTATTTTTATAGTGGTGCTAATGATATGCAGACCTTGAAGGACAATTTGAGAGCCTTTGCAAGGTAGACATCTACAGCTCCTCTCCCCCCATCCGCTCGATGTTTATCTACATGTGATGATCAGGCACATACTTACGCGCATTCCTTTCATGTAACTTTCGGTTACTGGATTTAGGATCCGCCTCCGCCCCCGCATCATGCGAGATGTGTCCAAAATCTGCACCGAAACGTCACTGCTAGGCCAGACAATCTGCACACCCATCTGCATTGCACCCACGGGCATGCAGCGTATGGCACACGATCAAGGCGAGAAAGCTACTGCCCGTGGTATGTTGGCCCTCCTCCCTCACAGCCTTCTCTCAAGAGCAACCACGTCCTTCGGAATATCTGTGTATTTAGGGCACCCAATACCAACTCCCATTTCTTTTTGGAGGACTCACTTGGCGTACGACCGGAACCCTTACTCGTCTCTGATTTACATCTTGAATAGCTGCGGCGAAGGCAAAGACCTGCATGATCCTGTCGTCGGGAGCAAACACGAATGCCGAGGATACCATCACTGCCGGCAAGGAAGTGCCTATTACCACTCAGACGGACTCGACGGCCCTACCCCTGTACTGGTTCCAGCTCTATGTCCTCAAGAACCGTACCATTACGGAGCAGCTGATTCGCACGATTGAGCGAACCGGCTACAAAGGTATAGTCTATTTCATCCGTTAAGCGTCAGCACACAAGGATATGGCGGGACCTGTCGGCAGCCAATTAACCGTTTAGACCCAATCGCTTTTGCGTTTTGAACCCAAAATATCAGCATTGGTCCTCACGGTCGACACGCCTTTCCTGGGCCGCCGTTTGGCTGATGTGCGCAACGCGTTCAGGCTACCCAGTCACCTCACCATGGCAAACTTTGAGACCAAAGACTCGGAGATCACCATGGCGAATATCTTGGAGAAGACAAACAAAAGCGGCGATAACCTAAACCAAGAGGAGAAAACCTCAAGTCTGGCAGCCTACGTTGTCTCACAAATTGACCCGGCGCTGAGCTGGAGGGATGTTGCCTGGGTGCGCTCGATTACCAAGCTGCCCATCATTGTTAAGGGTGTGCTAACCGCCGAAGATGCCATGGTGGCGTGTAAGATGGGTTGTGAGGGCATTTTGGTCTCGAACCATGGTGGCCGTCAGCTGGACGGCGTCCTGGCCACGATCGATGCACTCCCAGAGGTTGTCAAGGCTGTTCAAGAGTACAGCAAGATGTCGTCGCAAAATGTAGAGGTGTATTTGGATGGTGGCATCCGCAAGGGAACGGATGTTTTTAAAGCGCTGGCGCTTGGCGCCAAGGCTGTGTTTTTGGGTCGTCCTATCTTATGGGGCCTCTCGCACAACGGAGAGGAGGGTGTCTCTCTGGTACTCAACCTTCTACAGAAGGAGTTGGAACTTGCAATGGCGTTGACTGGTTGTAATCATATCTCAGATATCCGCTCGTATCATGTCCAGTTTGGACCTTTCGGTTCGCCATACCATCCTGCCCATTCTGCGTGCGCCAGCAAGATATAATGAATTACATATGCAAGATGCAGCCTATGGTCCATGGTTTTGGAATGCCTTCTGTTCCGTTAGCATAGATATCCTTAGAACCCCTAAATAGGAAGTGGTGCAGTCGGTGTATCTGCATGTTACTGTCGCTGATTCTAATTCTTCTTTCCCTTTGAACAAGTAAAATCGATATCTTTTTCGTATCTCTATTAACGCCAGATTCCCGTCGTCTCCAGTCGAGTACTCTGTAAGGTTAATGTCCGTTTGAGTTGGACTTGAGTGTCTCTGATCCTCTAGTTTTGATTATGTGTGATGTATCGGATATGATGCCTGCCACCAGCGATATTAGTCTGGATAATGATCTTCCAATGCATCGTAATCGTCTTGATCAAAGTCATTGTCACCTCCTCCGTTCATCATGGCCATCCGAGACTGCTGATGTCCACTCTGAGGATTGTCACCAGTGTTTGATACAGCCTGCTCCGCATCGGCAGTTGGGCATGATTGGAGACACGCCCACAGATCACTACTGCACAGCTTGCAAGAACGCCAAAATAGACAGAAACGCGGGAGTTGTGATACAGTTATTTTCTGCAGTTTCAAGCTTATCGGATGAGAGGGGTAATAATTGATGGGCGTCTATCTTGTTCGCTTTTGCTAGCCTCAGGCCATTTGGGCAAGGGTGAGGTTGCAAGGAACACTTGGGCGCAAACATGCGCCCGCCAGAAGTTCATGTGTAAAACTGTCTTTGTTACTTTGTTACTGTCTCAGTGCTAGAACGATTCGGCTGGCACATAGCCAGAAGTGGCGTGCATAAAAAATTTCTGTCTCACCACTCGCTCGCACCCAGAGGTTTCTTGCGTAAAAATGACTCACTCCTTGAGGCTATATATCTAACGCTCCTGTTCAGGGCTGATCTATACTGTTTTCTCTGCCCTTCAATTTTGATCCATACCTGCCCCTCAACGCACTATACGTATTATGTCGGCCCATTTGCGTCAAGTATTCCAAGAATGCAAGAAGAAAAGTAAGAGCTGAATGGGAATGGAGATTGGTAGAGCCAAGTACGTGGTACAGCAGAATATAATTAGTGAAACTGTATATCCTATTGGACAACATAGAGCGCCCCGCCTTTCTGGCCTTCATTACCGCTGGATACCCAGAACGCATTGACACCGTGGACGTAATGCTCTCATTGGAAAAAGGAGGTGCTGATATAATCGAGCTCGGTATACCATTCACTGATCCCTTGGCAGACGGACCTACAATACAGGAATCCAGTCGGGTAAAGCGTAATTCTTATGGACAGAGTTGTGCGTAAAGTTAGAGCAATCACCGGAGATGGCAATTGAAAAAAGGACTAAGCTAATTATTCCTTGACATGTTAGGTTGCCCTGGAAAACAAAGTTGACATCCCAATATGCTTGAACATGGTTCGAGAAGCGAGAGCCAAAGGTCTTAAGGCCCCTGTTATCTTCATGGGATACTTCAATCCCATTCGCTGCTACGGTGAGGAGCGGATTGTCAAGGACTGCAAAGAGGCGGGTGTGAGTGGGTTTATTGTCGTCGAGCTGCCTCCTGATGAGAGTGCTGACTTCCGTAGGCAATGCTCGTTCTTTGGGTATACAAGTCTCCTGCATGTGTAGTCGATTCTGCAATGATAATCTACGAAGAAACACAGCATTCTCACATTTCGTCCGTGGGTGTTAGGCTGTCTTACGTTCCCCTGATCGCACCCTCCACTTCAGACGCGCGAATCGGCCACTTGGCTCAAGCCGCCGATAGTTTCATCTATGTCGTATCAAAGTGTGGTGTCACTGGAACCTCCAGTAGTATTAATATGGAGATCCCAAACATGGTATCCCGCATTCGTCAGCACACTGATCTACCATTGGCTGTTGGATTCGGAGTCTCCAACCGCGAGCAGTTGCAGGCTGTTGGTGCCTATGCTGATGGTGTCGTCATTGGAAGCCAGATTATCACTGTTCTGCGCAGCTCTGGTAAGATGGCGTGCGTTTCGATCTGAAATCAACCAACAACCCCGTCGCTCTTATTAGTTACTGATGATACTCTTTTCATTGTACACAACAGCGCCAGGAATGCGTGCGGAGGCTGCATACAAATACGCCAAGGACGTTAGCGATCGCACTGGAGCACCTGGTATGACTACAACGGACCGCATGGAGTTCTCGAAGACATGGATTTCACAAACATGATGATCCCAAGATCACAGGTGATATGTGCGAACTTACACTTTGGATGGATTTTTTTGACTATCTAGAATGTAACATTATTCATCCCGACACCCGCATTCCTGTCACTCCAGGACATGTTCACTTGTTGGACCCTCGCTTTGGAGAATTTGGTGGGCAGTATGTTCCTGAGGCCCTTGTCGACTGCTTGAGCGAGTTGGAGGCAGCATACGTCGAGGCTAAGAATGACCCATCCTTTTGGGAAGAATTCAGGTCATTCTACCCGTACATTGGCAGACCCTCCAACCTTACTCTGGCCGACCGTTTGACCGCCAGGACCGGCGGAGCAAGGATCTGGTTGAAGCGTGAGGATCTGAACCACACTGGATCACACAAGGTCAACAATACGGTCGGACAGATCCTGCTTGCAAAGAGACTTGGAAAGAAAAGAATAATAGCCGAGACTGGTTCCGGACAACACGGAGTTGCCACCGCGACGGTGTGCGCAAAGTTCGGTCTCGACTGCATTGTCTACATGGGTGAGGAGGACGTTCAGCGTCAGGCTTTGAACGTGTTCAGGATGCGCATTTTAGGCGCCAGGGTTGTTACTGTCACATCTGGATCCCGAACTCTCAAGGATGCTATCAACGAGGCTATGAGAGATTGGGTCACTAATGTCACCACGACTCATTACCTCCTTGGATCTGCCGTTGGACCCCATCCCTTCCCTACTTTAGTCCGTGATTTCCAGACTGTGATTGGTACTGAGGCTAAGGAGCAGATGATGGAGCAGGCGGGACGTCTGCCCGATGCCATTGTTGCATGTGTCGGGGGAGGAAGCAACGCCATTGGTCTTTTCTATCCTTTTATCGAGGACAAGTCTGTGCAGATGATTGGAGCCGAGGCTGCTGGGTCAGGTGTGGAGTCTGGGAAGCACGCTGCCACACTGGTGGCTGGAACGGTTGGTGTCTTCCATGGAACCAAAACCTACTTGCTGCAGGACAATGCCGGCCAGATCCAGGAGACGCATTCTATTTCTGCGGGTTTGGACTATCCCGGTGTTGGGCCTGAGCATGCCTGGTTGAAGGATACCGGTAGGGCCAAGTACATCCCCATAGATGACTGCCAATGCTTGATCGGTTTCCGTGCCTTGTGTGAGACCGAGGGCATCATCCCAGCACTAGAGTCCTCCCACGCTCTTTACGCTGCTATTGAGGCAGCGAAGGAGCTGGGTCCTGGAAAGGATGTGCTGGTGACGGTTTCAGGACGTGGAGATAAAGATGTCGAGTCAGTGGCGAAGGCATTGCCGACTTTTGGACCCATCATTGGATGGGAACTTGAGGTCCCTGAAATCGCTTACAGGAATTAATGATATTAGTTATCAATAACATCGGCTCGTCAATTCACTTGGAATTAAATAAAAACATGCAGTCGAGGCGTCGCTGCAACCAAAAACGAAGCAACGACCATTGCCTCTGAACCCTCATTTGCAGCGAAGAGTTGTAGCATATTCACCCTGAAGGCTTCTGCAATTCTGCCTCCAAGTGGAAGTTGGCATGCAGGGAAGGGTGGGAGTACTTCCATACCGGGATCGCAAGATTCAGAGAGGTTGTATATATAACACACGCTCTTGAACTTCCAAGCGGAAAAGTTCTTGGTGATTTCTCCAATGCGATGACTAGCCTTGCCTTAGAGATGATGGTCTTGGCAACTTTGAGTATTTTGCGCAGGTCTTTGTGAGTGCTGGCTTGGAGTACACTAATATTTGCAGATAACCGTCTTGCGCGTACTGGATGAGGGTATAAGTGGAATGGTTTTTCTTCAGGTCGTCCAGAGTCGCCGTATCCACGATGCCACACCAGGAGAACGCGACCTTTTTCTCAGGTTTGACGACGATTCCGATGCCTGTTGTATTCGAAAAAAGAATGAGTAATTGTAGAAGTGATCTACATAGTCGCGGTACCCTACGCGTGTTCACTTACTGAAGGATGAATCAAAGACATTGGAGAGCTGTTTGCGCAAAGCGGCTATCTCTGGGTCTAGACCTACACCACATAGCGGTGCAACAAAAAAAGAGATTAGCAGTTGGTTTCTTAGCTGGTTCAATAGCACCATCAAACGAGCACCTCAATTACCTGACGGAGGGGGTGATGGGCGTTGGACAACGACAAGATCTGATTTCTTTGGTTGTTCATCACCGAAAACTGCGGAGATGTCGTTTCTTGGATTGAGCTTCTTCTTGTCGCTCAGATCATCGAGCAAGAAGGGAGCCTCTTCTTCGTCGTCGTCCGAGATTGGTACAGACACCTTCCAGAGCGTGAGACTATTGGCGGTGATGTTGTCAAAGGCTGGAGCTTGCTCGGTCTTGATGAGCTTCTTGAGGTCGTCGACAGTGTCATTAGGCTGAATTTTAATAGAGAAGGCTCTAGACAAGCTCTCCCCATCCATGAGACAGAACAGCGTCATTTTATTCGTCATGTTATGTTGCTTGCGCGTATTTTCCTGGCTTGCTGTTGTTGCGTTGTATGAGCAGAGAGAGTGGTGGTGTACTTGAACTTGAGGATGGGTATAAAGCAGTGAACTATGTTGGGATGGCAGTGTAAACGATGGAGCGTATGGCGTGTGAAGAAGGCTATTGCCAAATTCCATCCTGACGTCACCGTATTCAATTTTGAAGCACTTCTTTGCCACTCCACCAATCCACCAATCCACCTCAATACTTTAAGTAAGAAAAAGCGTGCGAATGCGAAGATGGCGGCAAAAGGAAGGTAAGTACTGCAATAAGTTTGTCACACTTCATCAAGTACGAAGGTGCAATTTATTGAGGCAGAGCTGCAAAGAGAGATTAGCTCCTCGATTTCTTGGAGCAGTCCTCATCATTGCTGTCATCGTTGTCAGCGGAGCGCTTTCGAGCATTCTTGAGTCGATCAATAAACTCCACATGTTCCTGGGGGAAAATATCTCCGAAATTGTTATCACTGACGTTGATCACGACTTGTTGGACACCGCTACAGTCCTTTGGGACCTCTGAAGGCGCTAGCAATGCCTCCGCCCATTTGGTAGGGTAGGCAACGATCATGCTGATGTAGACGTTGTCGGGGCAGTACTTGCGAAAATCCCTTGCGTGGTCTTCAATTTTGGGTGCCGATACGGTGCTGAGAGCATCATTCCAGTCCTTCTCCGAGAAGTTGGACGATCCTTGATGCAGCTTCATCTGAACGAAAATGGGGATCACCCGAGAACCGTCGATTCTGATGAAGAAAACCAAGTCTGGTCCCGACGGCTTGGATTTGGGGAAGAAAAATGGAGCGATGGGCATGTTGTTGCGGGTTGACCCATGGTTGACGTGAGCGTCCATGAACTCCTCCATCGACATCATCGTGTGCGTCGTGCCCTGCTCTAGGCCAGGTTCCCTCCAGCCAACAATTTCCACCTTGCCAACAAGAGCTGGGCACATTTCAGAGATGGCGGGCTGATGCGGCCACTCAGATAGTGGTCGTGTGTTGAATGTTTCACTGAAGACCTTCATCATGAACCGCTCAAACACGCATCCTTGCTCACTAGCCGACGACTTCACCATACGTTTCCGCACTTCCCTTGCGAAGTAGGGATCGATAGCGGCGAAATAGTTTTGCACGGCCAGCGAAACGAAGGGTTCGTCCATCACGGTAACGGCATGACCTAGCAAGAGACCAAAAAAACATCTTATTAATGATCGTGCTGGCACACCACCATCTATCATACGTTAAAGAGCATGGTTTACCTTTGATGATCTTGATCCGACCAAACGCATGCTCTACCAGCTGAGGGTTCACCTCTTTAAGGACGAGGTCGTGGTTCCCAAACATGCACCTCTGGTACATCAGAAGGCCAAGCATGTTGTCGATAGATTCCAGATGCAGATCCTTGTACTTGTTTTGTTTGTTGAAAACGCGTAAAATGTTAGAGGTGTTATATGAACCGCTTTTTACTACAGTTGGACTGCAGTTCGTGGATGAGGCGTGCAATATTCACCAGAGTCTAGAGGTAAACTGAGATCAGAGTATTATAAATCACCCAAGTTCTGTAACAGAGATCGGACTAAAAGACACCAATTCATTTTGGTTAGACATACCATTGTAGGTTAACTAACTGTATAGGTGTATCAGGAACTATTTCATACTGATCCGAATGTGGCGCGCTCCCGACACTGTCGTTCGCGGCCCTTGACTCCATTGGTTATTAACACTCTGTAATCTATTTCGGTAGTAGCAATAAACGTGTATAAATACTGATGTGTGGTCTGTGTTGACTCTCCTCTCCTCATTTATCTATCTTACCGAAGACGTGCAACACATTTTCATGAAGTAATATTCTTCACGTCTTAGTCAATCATGATATCTGATGCGATTCCTTTCAACCACATTGCAATAGTACAGAACATAGGCCTCAAGTACCATGTCTCAGAAAGCATGACATCAAGTGCTTCGCCCCCAACAACCAAAGGCTTCGCCTGCAAGTACAGGCTATTAATATATAACCGACCCCCTCATAGTACAAAGGCAGACTTTGTCTACCCAATAAAAGACATTCAAATCCCTAGGGGTTCGAACCGGTCTGGGATCCAGGAACGGTTAAAAAGGACAAAATATATATGGGACCGGTCAACGGGCTCTCGACTTTTTAGCCTATTGCGAGCTCAGTGACCGTCTTTAATCCTGGCTTTAAGGCTTGATCGAACCTTTCTGGTCATTGAGAGTCGTGATTCCTACACAAAAAAAGGACCGCCGGTCAAAAATTGGAGGCGGTCGGTCCTTCGGCGCAAAGAAAATGTCTTAACCGCGGCGCGCCGAGGACCGGTTCGAATCCCTACAAATCCCACATCACCCGATCCCCTCTTGTTGCACACATCAATTTGCATTACAGGAGTTCAATGAGACTGCGGGAGGATTTGACACCTCACCACGCTGAACAAGGACATCTCTGTCTTGACGCTCGCAGGTATAATATTTTCATGACTGCATTAGCTAATTTATTCATTTGCGAGCTTTAGCGTCATATCGCAACTACTTGGACGCTTACGGACGATGTTCGCGAGAACAAGTTTTCTTCCATGGATATTTGTTGGTTTTCATGTCGTCCAAACGCGCATTCCACCTATTTGAGCACAACCACCCCGTCTGTTATTTCGTTATCGTTAAATGACTCCGCTGTGTCAAGGTTCAGCAAAAATAGCAAACACTCTTACACTGTACGGTATGGTCGAGATGAGTCCAGGAGCTCTCTAACTGCTTCTCGCAATATTTCCACCCCGTAACGGAGCTTGCAAGTACCCTCGAACCCGCCCGACGTCTGGAACTCAGCCATTGTGGCCTTGGCAAAGTTAAGCCCTCTTTCAATCAGAATACAGTTTGCAACCGCATAGGGGTCATCGTTGAACACACGGTCTATGTGTGCATCCTGGATATCGAGCAGTTGGCCCGTTACGAGGGATCGGCCTTGGCATACCTCTCGGAAAAAACGCCACTGAGATTTGCTCCATGCTATACGATCCTTATGTTTCTTTGACAAGACGAAACTGCGCCACCTCTTTTCCCACTCCGCCGTCCACGCCCATCCCTTCTTTTCGTCGAACCCGCCTCGTAACTCCTCCATGGCACGATCAGCCCATTGAAGCCCAGCCTCCCATCCTTGCTCGATACTGTCCAGATACTGAATGCGTTCGTTAACAGTGCGGTTCATGAAAAAGCTATAAAAATTCGTGAATGATTGAGAATCCGAAATCCAACGGTCGCGCTAGTTAGCTGAGAGCAAACGCCAATATACATGTACATATATTTCAGATGCGCTGCCCATACCAATTGACAAATTGAGAAGCGGCAACAAGGATTTGCTTCTCTGAACCGTATTGCAGAACTTTGCCTTGACTGAATATCGTCCGGTCGATGGTGAGCTTTTTTCTTGGACAGCTTGCCGTGATCGAGAGCTTCGCGCCGCTCCAAAAGCACGTGGGATTTGCTTCTCTAGCCATGGCGCGTATATGGAGCTGTTCTTGAGGGTTGTAAATGGCTGGTCCTGCGCAGAAACCTTGCACTGCCACAGTCATGACAGTGTTAAGCGCCGATTCCTTGGAGTCAAATTGGGCTTGGTCCTTGTGATCGCTCACCCAAACAGAGAACTTGTGCATCGGGTCTTTTCGAGTTTTCGTCGAATAACGATCTTTACAGCATTCGTGGCAATATGGGTGGAACCTGATCGGCATATTGGATTCTCCCACCACAAGTCTCCCGTTTGTCCTATCCAGCTTCACGGAGCACCCAGCGCATCGGCGATTCTGAGCACAGCTTGGTACCTCGCCGTCAGGAGCGAGGTGCGTGATAAGTCCAGAAAGTAGATCTCCTTCGATTTGATACGTTCGTCTAGCCGCATCCTCGTGCTATAGTTTGTGGAGGGAATTGTTTATCAGCCAGCTCTTTGTCAGTGAAATTAGGTGGCTTCCATGCAGTACTTGAGATGATACCTTAACGATTCTGTCTTTGGATTCGCATTTGCTGCAGAGCCGGTTATTTTTATAGTACAACCGATCACGACAAAGAACGAGACCCACATTCCTCCACGTCATCAAAGCTGTGCACCCATCATTATCACAGAGTTTCCCTGGGTGGAGCGCCGATTCGATGGTGTATTTGTGACCAGCAATGTGCCTGTAGCTGCTTTGTTGCAGTCTACTGAATGGGGCGTAATCGTCAAGCCACGCTACAGGTACTGCAAGTTTGCCGTCACTCTACCATTTTCAGTGGTATCGATGAATATAAATATCCACTTCTGGATAGTCACGTATTTCGGAGATGCTACCTTTCATACCTGAACCATGCCATTCGTCACATAGGAGCCTTCTGGAAACAATAGATCCTCAGTGAGAATCTGGGCAGGGGTTCCTTCAACCAAGGACGCTCTATGTAATACAGTTATGCGAAATGCTATCAAACGGAAGCTTGGTATCATTCCTCAATGTATTAGTTCTTTGCATGACAATTAGCGTTGGGCATCCAATATACCGTTTGGATAATCGACGATCGGTGAAGGAGACGAGACGCCACTAATCTGAGATTCAGTGGTTTCGTCTTCTGTGCTTGACTCCTGTGGTATACAAGCTCTGCTTTGTTGGTGTTGCTTGCTGTGCTTCCTTAAATCCTCCGACCTCATATAAGATCGATCGCAACCTGGGTATGAGCATTTGTGTGATCTGTGCAACCTCAAGTGAGCTTCAAGGGCGGTTTTCTCAATAAAGACCTGACGGCAGTCCTTATTCCGACAGATGTATTTGGAGTGCTGCTGCATCATATGGCTCCTGAGAGCTCCATTGCTGAGATAGGTGTTGCTGCAGTTCTCCTCGATGCAGTCAAATTGCTGTCTTTGGTCGGCATGTGAGGCGAGTATGTGATTACGCAGGGCACATTTTGTAGCATAAGATCTATGGCAGGCTACCTCGCCGCACAGAAACCTTTGCTTCGGCATCCTAGGCCCAGCAGTGAAAGCGCATCACTGGTATCCGCTACGGCATAAACCGCTGCTGCGGTGGGTGATAGATGACAGCGGGGTACAGTATTTGATGAGCGTGGATGGATGTGACAGGAAGAGCAGAATCGTAAGAAGATTTTCAATAGTCAAAGGAAATTCAGTTGCACGATGTGGGTGAAGGAGAGGTAAAGGACGAAAGAAGGGCACGATGGAGGAAAGACGACAAGATTAAACGAAGCCTTTATTCTCTGGCGCTGAAATTGGTGGCAAAAGGTACACGCTTTTCTCATGGTTAAGCATGGAGACGTATTGAGCTTGATATGCTTTTGCGCGCCACCAACCAGAGGTTTGATTCTGGAGGAATTGACCGTTCGAAGAGTTATGCAGTTACTGACCACGGATTGCGATAAGTTTACTCGCATCGTGATGGGCAACGTGCAGCAGCTCTGTAGGGGGTCACTCTATTCCTCTTACAGCATGTACTATGTTACACACAAACGGCGATATGAGTACTTTACCTTTAACTTTCGCGACGCGAAACTTTTGCCCATGACGCTTAAAAGAATGGCTCCTTGCGACATGTTGCATGCGACGGAATTTGTGTCTCCTCTAAAACCAAGATGAAATTGGCGATTGCACTTGTAACGTTGCATGTTAGTATCTATGAAGAGGTGCCTGTTAGTACCAGTGAAAGGCGCAAGAAACGACGCCTCTTAAAGTGCTGAAGTGAAAACACCTTTCAGCATACTATTATGTCCTTGGCTTTTTAGAAGTCTTTATCATCATCGCCGCTGTCACTGTCGTCGGCTACTCGTTTTCCGGCATTCTTGTCTGTAAACAAACACGACATGCGCTTTGAGGAGGATCTGGCCAAACTTGACATCGCTGACTTGTATCACGCACGACCTGCTGAACGCCACTGGCGTCTTATCTAGGGATTTCAACAACTGGTGGCAATCTGGAGCCACATACCATGGGGCACGCAATGACCATGCTGATGTAAATGTGGTCAGGGCAAACGTTTCGCAAATTTTTGGCAAGGTCTTCGATGCAGGACGCCGAAACCGTAGTCAGTGCCTTTTCCTAGTAAAGTGTGACTGAACCGTGATACAGCTTCATCTATTAAAAATAGTGTTGAGAAATTATTAGAAATCTCGGCGAAATTTTATGTGCTACGTGATCGTGCCATATCAGTAAACGTACCTGTACAAAGGCACCATCCTGCGACCGTCGATTCGGATAAAGAACACCGAGCCTGGCCCCAATGGCTTGCTTTGGGAAGAAGAATGAAACGAACTCCTTGAGACCCACTGGAATCCTGGGTCCGTTGCTGTGAAGAAGTTTTTCACGGCCTTAAACATGAAGGGTCCGTCCACAACTGTAATCGCAGTATGGTTGCCGATCTTGATCCGACCAAAGGCGCGTCTTACCAAGGATGAATTGATGCTATCGATCTCGAGGGTGCTCTCACCCCAAAAGCAGCGTCTATAAAAGTAGAACCACAGGATGACGAGGACAGGCTTGACAGACTTGTAACGACGCACGCCCTTGTGCTTGTCCTGAAAAAACAAAAACTGCGCAGTATTTCATAGCACAGGTTTCCTTTGATGTGCCGATATGCCCAAGATACCAGTCTTTCCTCTGCATCCTCGATGGTCTTCTTCCGTGCACTAGGATCGTTGCATTCGATGATCCTTTCTATTGCTATATACAAGAGAATGCAAGTGTGGAGGTTGTAAGTAATGAGCACAATCCCATGCCATCAATTCATTGTCTTTGTGGTCGTCTCGAGAAAAGCAAAAGCACTTTACCAACTATAGCTGGTCTGTACCGGCCCACAAACTTGTCATACAACATACCAAGTGCGTCCTGCGATAGGTATTCGTTCAAAACCTGTTTTGACTTCTCATCCTTCAAACAATCCTGCACTCGGGAGATGTATGTCTTGATCGATTCTCGATCTGTCCATCCAGGAAATTCGAGGTCTATCATTGTTTTTGAAAAGGGGGTAGAAGGAGACAAACCGTCAGTGCCAGAAAATATTTGAATATATGACTGCCCCTTTTCAAACATGACTCAGACTGATCCACTTACACTCAAAGGTACTGGAGCTGTCCTTCAGACCAGAACCTGAGCTCTGAACCCAGAAAAGGGTGTTGATACTATTTCATGGAATTAAACATTAGTATTCATATACAACTCGTCTGTTTTCTTTCGTGCTTGTCTTGTTCCTCGAACCAGTACCTTAGTCCCGTACCACATGTGACGAGCGTGAGCTGATGTTCGCCGATGTTTCGAAATGCATGTAGAATTGGGCTTAAAAGGGGTCTCGGGGATTCGTCCGATGATGACATTGACTGGAACGAGCCGTTGAATTCATCGCCAAGGAACTGCGCTTCATCATGGACTACCAAGAGTCTGGTGTCCTCCTTGATATTCGGCAGGCATCCCTGTCGGATCAGGCATTCCTTCGTGTCCTCGTATACATTGCGGATCAATAAAGAAAGAGGTGCTTCGCCGTGATGCTGAAGATTGAGAAGTTGAAGGAATAGCATGTTGAAAATGTCCTTGTCAAAAAGCACATGAGGGCACACTTGTAGGAGAGTCCATCTTGCACTTGTAAACGTTTCACTGCTGCCGGCAACATTCAGGCAGTGCTTAAAGATGAGAAGTCGCGAGAGGAAGAGCAAGAACGTCACTTTTCTTGCGTTGGCGTTATTGGCTTGTCGGTCAACGATGAATGACTTCCGGTTATCCTGTAATAAACCTTGGACGGTGGAGTGAAGGGTAAGCATATCTGATGATCCCCAATCGTCGCTAGAAGCGTTAAAGTAGAATCCCCAATGTTGCGAAAGAAGCTCAATGACAGCGCGGGTCTTGCCACAGCCTATGTGGGCACAACGAAGCGTTCATATAGTCAGTGCCATGTCTCAAAGCTGTTGGAAGATATCTTTAGAGCGCACTTTGTAGCATTTTGCCTACCAGAGACGCCGAAAACCTTTTCATGAGAATAGAAGAAAACAGGACAGAAAAATGTAAGTGAAACGGACAACGAACAGTGATGAAAAGAAAATAGTGCCAGTATCATCCACGCTAACTTTCTCACCGGAATCACGGCTCTGTTATTCTGCTTGACAAGTTCGAGAATAGATCCAGCTGCAAGATTCCTTGATGCCGAGTCAGGTATTGACGGGTCGGGGAGGTCCATGAACAGCAGACTCGGTCTCGAGGGTGGCGCTCTCCCGAAACCACGTCGCCACGCTCTTGGTAGACCACGAATGGATCCTGAAGTAGTAGGTAGCGCCCCTTTGCCCTTCACAAATGCGTCGAGAAAGTCGACAATGGGTCCAGGTGCAAAGAACTTGTCCGTGATCTTTTTGATGTCCACGTGGAGGTCACCTAGTCGTATGAGACAGGGAAGTGTGTGTAAGGCAGAGGAAGACAGGATGCAAGCAATGAGAAACGCAGGTAACGCAATCGCTTACCAGAGAGAGGGGTACCAGGACGCGACTCATCCGAGAGATGGCTAGGGAGTGGAGTAGAGGCACGGATGGGGACAGGTGCATGAACTACGACATGCAAATAGAGTTGTGAATTAAGGTTAGAATATAAAAAACAAGCTCATGCGGGACTGAGAGCAAACGCGTCTACATTACCTGGAGGAGGTCGCTGGACGATGATGTGGACCGTCTCCTCTGGAAGATCCACAGGAAACACCTTGGAGAGACGAGTCGCTGGGCCGAGTTTTTTCCTTTCATTGTCGGGGACATTGTTGAGCAGGATGGGGAGTTCATCGTTGTCCTCGATGATTGGGATCGAGACGCGCCAAAGGGCGAGCTTGTCTGCAGCGATGTCGTCAAACTCAGGAGACTTCTCGGTTTTTATAAACTTCTTGAGGTCACCAATTGTCTTAGAGAACTCAATCCCGACCGGAAACGCGTTAGAGGTTGGCTCCCCATCAACAAGACAGAACAGGGTCAACTGGTTGTCGGTCATGGTGTTGCAAAGCATCAAAGGCAAAAAAAGGGAGGCTGTCAAAGAGAGTGACGGATGTGTAAGCGAAAGGTGAAAGAATAGGAGGGAGAAGTAGGATGTGGGTATAAAAGAAAAAGGAAGAGGAAAGGCGAAGGCCGAAGAAGTGGCATGGGAGTGGTGGCAAAGGCGATGATGAGAGGCGAAAGAGAGCGTGGGAGCGATGGCAAAATAATCTGTTATTTCCTTACAGCAAGGAAATAAAGTGTAGTGACGTCACTTTTCGCTTGTGACGCTTGCTGCCTTCCTTTTGCCACCACTCAACTTTCATCCTTCCACCACCCCACATCTTTTCCTCATCCTCACTCCACGCTTGTCTCATCACAACTATATACCCCACTCTCTCATTTTCCCTCCCTTCTTTATCACCTTTGTTGTCCCTTACTCTCTCCATCACCCTTCTCGTTATACCCTTCCTCCCTTTGTTTACCTTCATCCTTCCACTGCACATATATATTTCTCTCTCTCTTTCTCTCTGTCGCTCTCATAGTAAGTACTTTCCCTGCACTTGTGTTTCTACGGCACTGTTCCGCCTTGACAGCCACCCTACAACGTATATTGTGCAGGTGTTGGTGTGTTCATCCTGGTGAGCGACAATCTCCTCCTCCTCTCATTAATCGCAAGAGAACGGGAGAGATTATCAGGAAGCATGGTCAAGACTTGTTTGCAGTCTTCAATGGTTGATGGCGTAGATCGTTGCTGGTCGAACTGTTCGCAGTTTGGCGCCGTGTAGTCGGGCCCATATCTTTGTCAACTATCCTACAACGCATAATGTGTAGGTTTGGGTGTGTTCATCCCTGGTGAGCGACAATCTCTCTCATCTTTCGTTAATTGCAAGAGCTGGGAGAGATTATCAGGAGACGCAGACTAAGATAATTGCCACCAATGTGTTCCCTGGCAAGGAACTCAATGGCAGGTGCCCGTTATATATCGTTACCTCTTTCTTAGAAAGTGGTGTTTACCATTTAAATTCTCACTCCATGTTTACTGCTTCCTGAGCATTTTTCTTTTGTCAGGTATCTCCGTCGTACCATATAGTTAATCCGCCTGTTGACTCTATAGTACAAGCAACCGTTGCATCCTGGCCCAACGTTTCTGCACCCACGCTCATCGCCTTTGTTCGCTCAACATGGACTCGATTAAAATGAATAAGGACTTGAAGGCATTCTTCACTACAGTCAAAGATCTCGAAAAGGCGAATCATTTCCAATTTTTCGACCATGTCACCAATCTTCACCAGGGAAGTGCAGAAAGCACGTGGCTGGCAGGTATCCAGGCCCTCGCCAACAGTGACCGACTGAAGTTTGTCAATGCAGCCAAGGTCTTGCGGAGGAAATACGATAAGAGCAAGAAGGATGGCTTGTTGGCATCGTACTGGAGGAAGAGAAAGGCCGATTCGGATCTTGTTGGTGAGGCTGATGACGCCGCTAACGAAACTGCAAAGCGCCTGGTTCGGTCCTCTCGCTTAAAAGCTCAGCATGCGTTTAATGTTGTAGATAAAGGAACAAAAGGTAAGAAAAGTCAAAGCCGACTAGTAAAGTTGTAAGTGGCTTACTAACTGTTCTATTACTCCATCTAGCATACAACCCATTCCTCGATGCAAGTAACGATGCAGAATATGCAACAAGTATCACAGAATCTGATACGGAGTATGTGCCATCAGAGTCGTCGACATCATCATCACCCAAAAAGAAGAAGCAGGATGACTATGTCATTGATAGGCTGTGTGGACCTGGCCAGCACACTTCTCTGCTGAAAGAAACAGACCACTGGATAGTCAACAAAAAGAATGTTTCCAAGTCTTTGATGGAATTTCGCGATCAGTCCATCCTGGCTAATGAAATGCTCGACGACCCCACAGCAATATTGTACGTATTTCTTGTTTGTAATCGAGATTGCTAGGTTATGTATACGTGGCGCTAACACTTTATGCTCTGACTGCATAGGTCTTTAAACCATATCTTCCATTTCGACTGTACCGACGCGGAGAGTGCACTGTACCGCTATTTCAATGATGATGACCTTTGGAAGCAGCTCAGTTCAACAAACGCGCTGCATGATTTCCTGGATCCTTCAGTTATCGCGCGTAACCATTGCATCGCCTACGAGTTGTCATCTGCAACGGAGGAATCGCGACGCTCTGTTTATCTACAATATATTTCTGATGGTGTCAAAGACGATTTGGAGCAAATCTATCAAGGGCTCTTGGCAACGACTGCGCTCTGGAATGAACAACAGATCAATGAAGACTCCTTTGTGAAGACACGGTACGCGCCGTTTTTTGATGCTGTGTTTGGGAGCATTCCGAAAACAAGGACTGATTGGTAAGAATTGATGCAAAGAGCATTGTTTTCCGCTCTCTAGATCCAATACTAAAACGAGAGCCTTTATAATTGTTATAGGACGACAGAGTTTCCGCCATCTCGCCAGAGAAAAGCAATTGATCTAGCAGGTCAAGGAAGACGATCCGACTATCATATCGCGCTGCGGATACATGGGAGGACCATTTACCCGCTTGTTGTCGAAGCGAAAGCTCCTTTGAAGAAATCGACTACAGTACGCACTGATTTCGAGAAGTTGGCGAATGAAATGAAAGATGCGATCGACTCGATAATGTCCTGTTCCCTTAGTGTCAAAAACTTCGACGTGTATGGAATATTGATCGAGGGTAAGTAAGTCTGTTGAACTTCTTAATTTTGCTCTGAAATACTGCTTGATCTAACGCTGCTCATTCAATTCCTTAGGCTACAAGATGACGATGTACAGCATGAACCACAAGTGGGATGGAATTTATTGCTTGCACTCTGTTGCTGTGGCATATGTCCCCCGCGACCACAGCGATTTGTTTGGTGTTGCTAATATATTGAACATTCTTCTCAATATCAAGGTTTGTCTCAGGATGTACATAAATTGCTCTTTACACGTATTATCATCGTACAACCATTTAACTTTTTTTAAACTACTGCTACTAGGCAATGATTACGCGGCCTCTTCCTCTCCTGAGGGAACTGGCACAAACAGGGAGAGCAAGTTTTGGAACTCCTATGAAAGTCAAGCCAACAGCAAGGGCTCACTGAAGAGGCTGTTAGTTCGGATATCTTTGACTGGGTCGTTTGCACTGAAGTGAGCCGCCAGATCGACATTTTTCTTGATCTTGACCATAATAAATGATCATGTACACGTTACACCGCCATGCATAATACCTATGGTAAGAGCAGCGAACAGCGAACACGTTGCGATGAATGCTTGTAGCGGTGGTTTTATTTTTCATTATTACCTTTTTCACGTTAAAACCACGGAGTAGTAATTGCCAATGACGTCGACTTTTTGCAAGTAAGGATACGAGACTAGGATCAAAATTCAATGTCGCTATAAACGATTTGTTGCAAGCGTGTGAATACAAACCCGAAAAGAGATGAAGATGCTCTTCTTTCGATAAAAAACTTTACAATAGGTGCTTAATCTCAGCAGATCGTACTCCGCTGGTTAACCTACACTGTTGTTTTAAAAGGCGATTGCAATGGGCTAGTTTTAATAGGCACATGGATGCCGCGGGCTATCTGTAGACACTCAATGATCTTGTATAAAAAGGAAGTGGTCTCTGCTGAAACGTACACGACCTAGAACCTTGTGGGGCCGGGACGTTACATTTGAGAAACAAGACGTTCTAGATCGACATCATGCGTCGATGGTCTCTCATATAGCTTCTGTCCAATAAAAAGCAGAGCTGTATAGAGAACGCCTCCAATCGACGCCAGCGAAGTCAGCAATGTGAGTGCAAGATCCCATCCAGACTTGATTACACATCTGGCACAACTATAGCCGACTATGAATCTCATATTGTTGTTGATAGCGAAGTCGGCAGCCAAGCGTCGCTTGTATTCGGCATAATCGCGCACCGTCATCAGCCTCTGCTTAGGGTATGGCAGAACTGGATGGGTGCTGTTGGGCATGTTGTAGACCACGTTGCCTTGATTGTCGACCCAAAGTGACGTCCTGCAGACATTTGTATCCAGTCCGATGCCCAGGACTGATGGCGCTTGTTTATCACTATCCCCACTGCCGAATATATAACCCAGCAGGTAACCACTGGGACAGTCGGTACTCAGGCTTGAATCCCAGCCGAAGTTTACCATGTTCGACACGGTGCTGGCAATGAGTCGGAAGTTTACGCCATCATCAAAGGCACAGGAGACATCGTACTGGATTTGTGTTGACCGGTCCGAGTTCAGCACCAACCGATAGTAGTTCATGGTCGTGCAGCTGTATGTGTTGTATTTATACTTGTAGTCCTCCGCAATTCCTGCAACATTATCGCTGTAGACAAATGGCGTCTTGCCGTCGCGACTTTGTCTGACTTCACTGCCATCGAACAGGTTGTATGGCTGGCATTTCTTCGGCTCATACACGAGGGACGTATATGTTGTGCAATCCTTCTTTGTAAATACAGTCCAAATCGTAACTGCCGACAATCCAAACACCATAGCAAGACTGATAAGGACTGTATACTTGCGGCTAAAGTCCTTGGTAATCGAATAGCTTAGCCTGAGACGCGCCATGCTATCGAAATAGGATGTGCATCAAAAGGACATAATGTAAGCGTAGTAAATCAGGTAGCGTTGAATCATAGGCTTAATCGCATCAGAGCCGTATCTGCTCACCTTCTGATTATATGTGCGACAATTGACGTTCGTTCCTCTTCGTATGGTCTATACAGAGGCTATAGTCACATATTAGAAATTTTGGACATGTACTAGCACAGTATCGCACATAACGAATATCATTGTTCACAGTCACTACTAGATTTACTTACCCTACCCCGTAGATCAGAGATAAGGTCGATTAGTTGTAATAGGATGTCACCAACTGTTTGTTAACTGATAGCTTTTAATGAATTTTTCCAAAGGTAATCACGGCCACACGATGAGACGAGAAGAAAGTTGGAACGAGTAGTTAGTCGGTGAAGAGAGAGTATCCCAGGACAAACCCGCTTTTTTATATACCTATTGCCCGTCTTGTAGGCACATGCTCATTGTCGGAAGTTCAACTCAAAAGGCAAACCGCATGCTTGTATCTGCGTTTCATCAGTACAATGTGTATTGAGGGGGTGTAGTGTAACGCATATGGACATGTTAACAAAACGTAGCTATCAGTCAGCAGTCTCTGTCAACCTTCCCATGGACCTCTTAACGGAACTATGATACCAACATAGTCAACATCCAGACCACACTCCTCTACGGTCACGTTGTATAAAACGGAAGTAGCCCATATATCTTGAAGATTGACCCGAACGACATTTTCACCCAGCTTGTCTGTCGAAATTGGCATACAATATCATCCCAAGCTACGCCCGTTGGTGTTTTGCGTACAAAGTCGAAAGTCGAAAAACCATAATTGTCAAGTATGAAAATGCACACACCAGTGTTGGGGGTAACAGAATGTTCGCGACTGATATCGTAAACCTACTAAGCCCAAGGATGGAAAACAGTGATTGCTACTTCGCTCTTTGCCCTGCCTGGTTCACATAGACTCACAACAATGTAACGGATGTGCGTATGATAGTAACTGTGATTTTCTATGGACTATGACTCGTTGGATGAGGACTAGAAATTCGTTACACAAAAGCCATTGAAGCAACCCCTTAACGTATTACGCCGTCGTTTATGCCAGGAGATAGGTAGTCCGATGCTTAACCTGCGCCCTGACATGCATTTGCTTTCTCGAGAGCGAGTCGCCGCACCAAGTACGCTAGAGTTCAAAAGGATGGGGTTGGGACGTCGGCGTAGACGGTGCATGTGTATTTTAAAAGAGTATAGTGTCACAGGTTATTCTTTCTTATTCTACTGTAAGTCAGCCTCACATCCCAAATGTCTATTGTCCCAGCCTGAAAGGCATGTTGTGCCCACGAAAACTCGCGTCTAATACACATATGATTCTGAACCCTATCTGTTAACTTGATTATACACCTCTTCTGCCTGACTCCACAAATCCAGTTCCACTTCCCACGCCCTCTTTCCCCGGTACACCCTGCGCCAGATAGCGGCCGATTACATAGTAAGTCTTTTTTATCTATTGTATCATGCACTGTATTGGCCGGATCACATGACAATAGGAGCTAGACAGCAGCCTCAGGAACTGAACCTATTTTGATTCCAGTTCCTGGTAAATCAACAGGTCCCTCTCTAGTCTCGTTACTTGATTTTCGGTTTTATTTTCCACACCAGGAGGTGGTACTTAGTCGTATTCAACAAAAATTCGAATGGCGGTAATCGCCGCGTTCTAGCACGGATTCTGACTTAGAGGCGTCCAGCCATAATCCAAAGGAGCACTCAACAATATAGCAGTGTATTCACAGTCTATCGACAAAATTACCCGACACTCCTTCATCCTGCATTTCTTTGGTTCAAGGGGTAGCACCTGATATTTCGGCACAGCGCGCCTTAGTAAACCACTCCATAGCCTTGTCGCCGTCCTGCTCGACACTATGACCATGCTCGTACATGACACCGATGTTGTACATGGCAGAAGCATCTCCAGCACCACTTGCTTTGAGGTACCATTCCATAGCCTTGTCGTAGTCCTACTCAACACCAAGACCATTTTCGTACATGACGCCGATGTTGTACATGGCAGAAGCATCTCCAGCACCACTTGCTTTGAGGTACCATTCCATAGCCTTGTCGTAGTCCTGCTCAACACCAAGACCATTTTCGTACATGACGCCGATGTTGTACATGGCAGAAGCATCTCCAGCACCACTTGCTTTGAGGTACCATTCCATAGCCTTGTCGTAGTCCTGCTCAACACCAAGACCATTTTCGTACATGACACCGATGTTGAGTATGGCAGAAGCATCTCCAGCGCCACTTGCTTTGAGGTACCATTCCATAGCCTTGCCGTAGTCTTGCTCAACACCAAGACCATTGTTGTACAGGACGCCGATGTTGTGCATGGCAGAATCAACTCCAGCGTCGCTTGCTTTGAGGAACCATTCCATAGCCTTGCCGTAGTCCTGCTCAACACCAAGACCATTGTTGTACATGACACCGATGTTGAGTATGGGAGAAGCATCTCCAGCGCCACTTGCTTTGAGGTACCATTCCATAGCCTTGTCGTAGTCCTGCTCAACACCAAGACCATTTTCGTACATGACGCCGATGTTGTACATGGCAGAAGCATCTCCAGCACCACTTGCTTTGAGGTACCATTCCATAGCCTTGTCGTAGTCCTGCTCAACACCAAGACCATTGCTGTACATGACACCGATGTTGAGTATGGCAGAAGCATCTCCAGCGCCACTTGCTTTGAGGTACCATTCCATAGCCTTGCCGTAGTCTTGCTCAACACCAAGACCATTGTTGTACAGGACGCCGATGTTGTGCATGGCAGAATCAACTCCAGCGTCGCTTGCTTTGAGGAACCATTCCATAGCCTTGCCGTAGTCCTGCTCAACACCAAGACCATTGTTGTACATGACACCGATGTTGAGTATGGGAGAAGCATCTCCAGCGCCACTTGCTTTGAGGTACCATTCCATAGCCTTGTCGTAGTCCTGCTCAACACCAAGACCATTTTCGTACATGACGCCGATGTTGTACATGGCAGAAGCATCTCCAGCGCCACTTGCTTTGAGGTACCATTCCATAGCCTTGCCGTAGTCCTGCTCAACACCAAGACCATTGTTGTACGTGAGGCCAAGGTTGCGCATGGCAGAAGCAGCTCCAGCGTCGTTTGCTTTGAGGAACCATTCCATAGCCTTGCCGTAGTCCTGCTCAACACCAAGGCCATTGTTGTTCATCGCGCCGATGTTGTGCATGGCAGAACCATTTCCAGCATCGCTTGCTTTGAGGAACCATTCCATAGCCTTGCCGTAGTCCTGCTCAACACCAAGACCATTTTCGTACATGACGCCGATGTTGTACATGGAAGAAGCATCTCCAGCGCCACTTGCTTTGAGGAACCATTCCATAGCCTTGCCGTAGTCCTGCTCAACACCAAGACCATTGTTGTTCATGACGCCGATGTTGTGCATGGCAGAACCATTTCCAGCATCGCTTGCTTTGAGGTACCACTCCATAGCCTTGCCTAAGTCCTGCTCAACACCAAGACCATTGTTGTACATGACGCCGATGTTGTGCATGGCAGAATCATTTCCAGCATCGCTTGCTTTGAGGTACCACTCCAGAGCCTTGCTGTAATCTTCTTCTAGATCTCCACCAGAATGATACATATATGCAATGTTGCACATAGCGACCGTCGATCCGACGCCAAGTGTGTCCTTAAACCACTCCATCGTTCTTCCGTGGTGTTCTGAAACGCCAGCATCGTGGTGTACTATTTGATTGTTGAGCCTGCCCTGCTCATTCACCGCCTCCTTCGCCTTGAAATACCACGATGCCGCTTTGTTGTCATCCTGTTCCACGCCGCAACCATATTGATACATCTGACTGATCTTGAGCATCGCCACAGCCACTCCAACCTCGCTTGCGGCAAGGTACCACTCCAAAGCTTTGCCATTGTCTTTCTCGACACCACGGCCAGAATAGTATATGGTGCCCATCTTGAACATGGCCTTAGCTGATCCTTGGCCGCCAGCAGAGCTATCAAACCAATCCATGGTTTTGCCGCTATCATGAAGCATGTCGCCGTTTTTGAGCATGTCCATGAATCCGGCGGACTCGTTCGTCGTGAAATATTGCTCTAGGGCCTTGAGATAATGAACCTTTTTGCCAGTATTCATCGCACTTCTCTGTTGTTGTTGCTCTGGATCAACCTGATGATGGGAAGACTGCACAATATCTGGAAGCATATCCATGGCATTGGGTCTCTCGTCAGGTCGTAGCGTCCAGCACATATCAATACAGGCTGCATAAGCCTTCGGCGTGACGTCTGGATACTCTTCGAGGATGCCGTGTAAGATGCAATACATCATTCCATCGGGAGTGTGTTCTCGGTAGGGCCGAGTAGATTCGGACGCCATCTCCCACATGACCATTCCCAACGCATAAACGTCGGACTTGCCTGTGTACTGCGGTGGATTCTGCAATAACTCTGGTGCCATCCACTGAAGGGTACCTCCTCCGCCAATCTCGCCAACCCTCGTCGAAAGTCCAAAGTCACAGATCCTGGCTTCTTTGTGCTCGGTAAGGAGGATGTTGGAGCTCTTGATGTCACAGTGGATGATATCCTGGGAATGGAGATATGCAAGTCCGAGAGAGATATCTTTGGCAATGTGTGTCTTGATCTCCCAGCTTTTAAGACCCCTCCCCACAATCGCATCTGCCAGATTGCCACCTTCGACGTACTCCATGACGAGCATGTCATGATGAACATGATAGAACTGGACAATGTTTCTGTGAGTGAGCCGCTTGATAATATCGACCTCCTGCCTTGTGTGCTTGTCTGTCGAATCGAGGAATCTCTTGACCACAACATCATCGAGTCCGCACTTGGCTTTAAAGATTTCAGCTTGGGCACCACTGCCAATCTTCTTTCCCAGTTTAATGTGGTCTGTCTAGATAGAGAGGGTACGTGAAGGAGTTGTTGCATGTTACTAATCAGGCGATCAAGCTTTATCGAGCAGAGTCTCATTGAGGATATGTAGGCTATAGCTAAAGCGTACCCTGTAGTTAAGAGACCAAGAGAACATTAAGGATATAGGATGAGCTGCTTTGTTTTTGGTATTCACACTTCAACGATGCTTGTGGAAACGACAGACGTTCAGCAGGGGACGCGGGTGTATCAATGGAAACAAGAAGATGGAGCGGAGAGGAGGAAAGAACAAACGACAAAAAAAATAGCGTGGGAGCGAATTTAATAATCTTCGCCCTCGGTCAATGGTGTGACTCGAGCGTTTGTTCTGATTGGCTATCATGCGCATGGCTATTCAGGGTACAACAGTCACATATTATAAGCTTCCAAAGTGGATAGCTTCGGGCCATTGCTTGCTCAAGCAGGCTCAAATACCAATTATCCGAATGAACGGTTCCTCTCGTACTAAGTTCAATTACTATTGCAGCAACATTTCATCAGTAGGGTAAAACTAACCTGTCTCACGACGGTCTAAACCCAGCTCACGTTCCCTATCAGTGGGTGAACAATCCAACGCTTACTGAATTCTGCTTCAGTATGATAGGAAGAGCCGACATCGAAGGATCAAAAAGCAACGTCGTTATGAAGGCTTGGCTGCCCAAGGCAGTAGTAGTCTGTCGCAGAACCCTACGAAAGTTCTCATTTTTATGACTTAAAATATCTTGATCGCCCTTAGTAGCTACAAATAACAACTCTGTGGTGAGTCCAGTTACTTTCAAGTTCGAGTAGAAGAGGAGTAAGCCATCGCTGGTAGATAGGATCGATTTACATCAGTGAACGGCGGTCTACGTGACTGACATGACCTTTTATTTTCGCTGTTCCAAATTAACTAGAGGCGTTCTGCATAGTCCACACGGTCTGTCGCGTCCTCAGCCCTAGATGTCGCGTCCTCAACCCTAGGTCAAGCCAGAGTCGACAAATCATTATTTGGGTCAGGCTGTTGCTGTGTTACCCTTCTGATTTGACCCATGACCGTGGTGCGGCGCGCACCATGGCGCACCTCCCTGTAGTATAAATACTCCTTGTAGTCTCATCTTAGTTTAGTCTTTACCTAGTAACTTGAATACATCCTTGATCATACCCTGAACCCTCCTACCTTGCCACTTCCCTTGTCCCTGTTCCTTTGTCCTTGTGAAAGGTCATTCTGCCCACTGCCCTGTCTAGATTCTCGACACGGTCCTTAATATACCGTGACAACTCAACAATCCTGTCGGTTATATCTGTGCAATATTCACCAGAGTCCAGTAGTAGTACACAGAGATATGAACGCGTCTACTATCGTAGACTCCTTAACAAAGAACAACGGATCCAATCAAAGCAAGGAAAGTACTTGCCTAGAAAGATACAAAGAGTCATATCTATAAGCTTAGCTCCAGGTACCAATCATGGACCTTCGCCAGCACGAATATAAGAACCAGAAAGATGTTCCGGGGTCCGGATCAATCATCCGGCGCCCATGCTATCTGGTATTGGCTTGGCCTCTAATGACCTAGAATCATGGCCAATCATACGGAAGCTAGGATACGCGCCAGACCATAGTCTTCCGCTATCCATCTCTTGGCAATGACTCCTTCATCTATCTATCTACCCAACATTCATCTCTGTAGTAACAATAAACATGTATAAATACCGGTGTGTGGTCAGTGTGGACCGACATCTTTTTCTCACTTACTTTCCTATCATAAAACTTGACTACACGTTTCAATATCCTTTGCAACTCGAAAGAGTTCCAACATATCTGGTTCTTTTTCTCCAGATTGCCTTGGACACGCGATGGTAGCTTGAAGCATCAACGAAGACAACTTCAGTCTTTGCTCTGTGAGGGCATGGAGAGCCTGTGTTGTTTCGCGGGACATCTTTTGCGATGCCATGAACAGGCTGTGACAACTCTGCTTCTCGAGAACCTCGGGGCACACAGACTCCGTTTTGAGGCTGCTCCAGCATACGAGGTACTCCTTTGCAACGATCCATGAGTAGCACAACGACCACGCTTTGAAGAGCTTGGGGATTCGACACGATCATGCGGGGTTGGGTGACTGTCCACTGATTTTGAAGAGGCGGTTGTGAGACATGGCAGACGTGTTGTAGCATCTGACAGGTGGTTGTGGAGTGAGTTGTGCACTGTTGCGGCTGGCAGAGAATCTGGTGGAAGGGACATACATGAGGAAGGTGTAAAGGCGGTGTTGCTGCTGCTGTTGTTGTGGGTATTCTTTACCCATTGGTTGATAGGTTGTCCAGATGATGTCGAAGTTGCTGGAGTGCTGTTTGATGGCTGCAGGTCCTGAAGCAGTTCTCTGAGTTCACTTATGATTGCCGGACCTGATCCATAGGGTAGGCGGAGATTGAGTTTTTCCCTCAAGCAGTTGAGGACGGAGTCAGCAATGTGGGCTTTGTCGGTGTGAAGTTTGTTTCGAACATACGACTCAAGTGCGAGCTTCTTCCCGAACGGAGACTTCATTTTATCGTTCCGAAGTTTATTGAACTTCATCCAGATGCGAGTGGGTTCGGGTGATGCCTGGGAGTAATCCATTAGAATTGATAGATGAAAAATCTTTTGTAGGAAAGAAAGATGATTGATGTGTACGTCAAACTTGTATTGGAAGGTATTAATAATAGGTCGAAGCTAAACTCGAGAAATGGAAAGGATGAGGTCACCCAGAGAATCATGTACTGCAGCGGTGTTCATCATTCATGCAAGCGAGATGCTGTAAGGGTTATGCTGGTTGATCCATGGCCTATTTTTTCCACACTTAGCGTAATCACAGAGGATTGGGCTGAAGTCTTGGTTCTGGGCACATCCATGATACTGTCCCCTTCTTTCCCAGTAACCACACCTCACCACACCTCACCACTCCCGCCACTCCCTTCAGTTCCTTTTCTTGCTGCAACTTCATTTTTTCCTTACCCCCTTTTTCCTTCCTTCCTTTTTCCCTACTCCTTATTTTTTGGCTTACTCTTTTTTTTCCTTACTCCTTTTTGGTGTGTGCCTCACTGGTCTCCATCTATCCCTCGTTTGTAGAATTCTTCTTTCCCTTAGCACTCGCCTTTTCCTTGGCATTACTTTTCACCCCTTCCGTTTCCCAACGCCCTGTACCTTGTTTCCACCGCGTCCTTATCGACCAGGTTTTTTGAAGAAGTATCATACACTACTCGTTTGGACAGGGGACAACACTGTAATTGGACTCTCATAGAGAGAATGATGAACAATGAGCTAGACCTCAGGAACTGGGAACGAAAACTCTGCACTCTGAACATTGGTCCTAAACCACAGCGTGTACCTAGCATCTTTCACCTGTATGGGATGCTCGAAAAAAATGATGCATAGAGGCAGTGCAAGAATGACACCATTTGAGAGGCGCGGTATGTGGGAGGCATGCCCCTTTTTTGTGTTTGCCATCCCGCTAAATATATCCCGCACGCACCTCCAAGAACTTCCCCGAACACAGCTACGGCATGAGCTTCGCCATGACTCCCTCAATGTGAAATCCTCATTGTTTCAAGCTTACGATGCTTTCCCTGGTGTTCCACCATCTAGAAGGTACTGTCGAATCCAGTTGTGATGTTTGCCAGCTTTTTCTCTTCCTTCCCATCATCCCAACACATCTTTTCAAAACCACTACTCGTTAACAGTGAGGTCAAGCATGGATTGTACCTGTACCTGTGGGGCAGCCGTATCCCCGCTATCGGCCATTGAATACCACCACGAGGGTTGCACTTGGTATGAACCTGGACCGTCAACCATGCCTTCAAACAGTGCTTCACCAGCCACAAGTGGATCCACTGCACCTCAACAGCCTACTGCCCCTCTTCGTTCCTCGCCTGCGCACCGTGCGCGGACACCACGCCTTTATCCCCGACGAAACTCAAGCCGACAGCGTGTTGGTACTCCTGGGTTCAACTTGTACTTCAGGCTTCATATGGAAGCGGCGTTAACGAACGTCATGGCGCACAATACTCGGCTTCAAAAGACTGTTGAAGAGCATGAAGCGACGATCAACCAGCTGCAGCAGCGTCTAGATGAGATTCAAGGAAATAAACGGACGCTGTGATGGTTAAGGTCAAGAAGCTTGCCACTTGCCTGCGCTGAGGGACTTGTTGGCCGACTCTGATATACGGCATTGCACGAACTCTGACTCTGTGTTTGTTGTTGTGGACCCATTTTTTTTTCGTTGAGGGAAAGTGCCCAATATTGGGCGGAAAAATATATGCACGGGAATTTTGCATTGTGCAGGAGAAAAAAAATACGCGATCAGTGCACGAAGACATGCCTTGTTTTTCTCCCTTTTTTTTGCCCGAGTGCATGATTGAACTTCCCAGTTTGAGTCTACCGCCAAAAAATGGCTGAAATGGTTCCTTCCATCTCTTTGCTTTCCTGGATACGCACTCCCCGAACACTTCCATTTCTCTCTTCTACATTTTCAGCACTCGCACTCTCCGCGCTCTCCAACACGATCTGTCTTTTTTTCTCATCACTGCCCCACCGCCACCCAGTAGGAGCAATGGAAGAGACTCAATCATTTCGCTTAACTGGAACGACAGAAATTGTGAAAATCCCAATCCAGCATGTTGATGGGCAGACTGTTGTTTGTTGGAAAAACATCGAGCAAGTCTTTCCCGGGGTCCAATGTGTCAAGAATGGCGACGTTGCGTAAGTAAAAGTAGACATAAGTGGCTCAGTTCTAGTTTAAAACGATTGCTGAACAAGCACACTATTACTATCTAGAATTTCTTGCTACATCAAGTACCTCCCGGGTGTTGTCCTGAATGTTGTCTTGTCCAGCACCACTGAGCACGTTCCTGTCGACTCTCCAGTGGGAGCTCCAAGTATGGTTCCGACCGCGGTTCTCAACTCTGCTCCAACCAATGGTGGAGCTGACGCTCGCGCCGATTGTCCAAGTGATCCTTCAAGCGAGGACAAATCGGTCGAGGATCTGCAAGTCAGCTCCGCATTAGCAGAGGTTACGGCCATCGACGACATCAGTACCCGCATTCCGTCAACTGACCTCTCAGTTTTACCACCGAGTTTACCGTCTCTGGCCAAGACGTCTTCCAAGACCACGCTGTCATTCAGGCAAGTTGTGAAACTCGCATCAAAGCTGGCAAACGAGTCGGACGGTCGGGTCCAACATCAAGAGCTCAGTGCCAAGATGGACCATATGATAAAGTCGCACGAAGAGATGAGGCACTGGCGGCAGGCATTTGACGCCAAACAAGACGAGATGACCCAGTTGCAAAAGACGTCGGACGCCAAGCAGGAAAAGATGAACCAGCTACAGAAACAACTGCTTGAGCACCAAAAGGAGATGGATGTCAAACAGGGAGAGATGGAGCAGCTGACCCTTGCTCATCATGAAGAGATGAAACAGATGCACCAGCGGGTTCTTGACCAGTTGTCTGTGCTTCAGTCTCGTATCCAGGCGGTCCTGACGCAGACCTTTGAACTGCACGAGTATCCGATCCCTCGCCTGTTTATCGTCCTTCCGCAGTACCCCTCAGGATGGGACATCCTGGAGCCTTTCACAGACAAGTACCGACTCTATTTCTTGTGCGAGTGCGGAGAACACACAAAGGCGGCTGGCAGCAACAACAAGATTCCACACGAGATCCACCTCGCCAAGCATGAAGGGTACGAGATCGCTCGACCCACCGATTTCTTCCAGCAGTACGGTCCATACGTCCTCACCATCTTAAAGATGCTCAAGTTTAGTGTCTCTGTTGCAAGTGTTGCCGTCCCTGCTGTCGCTCAGTTGATCAATGCGGATGCCCTCGATCAAGCTGCCAAGGGTCTCCACCATCTGAAGGATTGTATCGAGCCTGGGATGAATCAAGTCATAAGTAAAATCGAGAAGGACTCTGTGGACGAAGGAGAACCTGTCGAGAACTTTGCCGATCAGATGGAAAACAAGGAGGCTTTGGAGGGTGCCGATCTGCGCAAGCTGGGGACATTCCTGAAGGACAAGGATGGAAACAAGGTGCTGGGAAATCTGTACAGGACTGTAACGGACAAGGGACACGTCAAATGGGTATGCATGGACCATTACCGCGAGAACTACAACAAGACGGCAGCCGAAGCATTCCGACAGGTAGTTGATGCAGTAGGAGGGTCATTTGACGAGAACAGTGGCGTTGTAGAACTCGAACTTAGTTCAAGGTTGCTGGCCGAACAATTCTATGCGGCGATGGAAAAGGCGAGATCAGTCCATGAGCTCAAGATCAAGCTCTCTTGGGAAACAACTTACAGCGACTTCAAGAGACTACGGGATACTCTACGTAGAACGAGTGTCGGCGTTCTGGAGTTTGGCTACACAGGAACCGGTCCAGCTAGCGACTACGTGAACCGCAACCGGCGATACGATCCCATTCGACAGATTATGGGGCATCCTTCGATCCAGTCATTTACTATGGCCTTTATTCACGACGACTTCCTCCAACGATCCAACTTGAAGGCAGCCGATACCGATTTCTCGAATCTGAAACGCCTGGTAATCGGTGGATTCGACTCGGACGCCTCTATCGACAAGTTCAAACTAGTGCTCTCTCAAGCACCGAATATCTCTAGCTTGTCTTTAGTCACTCCCAAAAGGCTCTTCGAGGGGTCCAGCCCATGGTCGAGGCGAGCCAGCATCTTCTCTAATCTGAGGTATATGACTATTTCTTCGGGGGGACGAAGCGACACGGTTTCTATTGAGCTCAATATGGAGCTGAAACCATCGAACGTCTCCAGTCTACTGTTGGAGGTCCCTCATGAGTTTTTTAAAAAATGTGACCTTTGGCCGGTCGATGTTAACTTCGCAAATCTGAAGCGCCTGGTTATCAAGCAGTTCAATTTGGACACAGCTATCGTCAAGTTCTATATGGTGCACGCTCCTGCATTGACGACTTTGGAATTGCCGCAAAACTGGGTCCGAGACAGTGGAGCTCAGGCGCTGGCTGAGGCACTCAAGACCAACAAGACTCTGACCACTTTGGACTTGCAGAACAACTCGATTGGAGCCAACGGAGCTCAGGCGCTGGCTGAGGCACTCAAGACCAACAAGACTCTGACCAGTTTGGACTTGAAGATAAACTCGATCGGAGCCAACGGAGCTCAGGCGCTGGCTGAGGCACTGAAGACCAACAAGACTCTG